>VDFB02356973.1:69868-166778 GCA_007258455.2 Sequoia sempervirens
CTTTGTGTTTCTTTGCAATTTAGTTTAAGGTCTTATGGATCTGAAGGTGTGTTGATAGTGTTCAAGATTTCTTTAATTGAATTTGATTACAGTTTGGTGCTTTAGAAGTCAATTTTCTAAGTTGCAGTGTATGGTAGGATTGTTTGAGTGTAGTGGGTGTGTACATTTCTCAGGTGAAAGTTGTTGTGAAGGAGTTCATTGGATTTCAAGGTACTTATGGAATATTCCACGTTATGTTCAAGTGGCATTTTTTGTCTGCAAGTTGTTGTTGGATCAAAGGAAGTGTGTACTTCAAATTTTAATAGTGTTTACACGGGTAACAACCAACCTTGGTGTTTACACTAATTTTGATGGATGTTTATTGTTTGTAGAAATGTTTTGTAGCATGGTGTTATAGATTTGGGTCCCAAATAAGGAGTGGTGTGGTCCTCTTTCACTTCTATCCACCATAGAAGTGTTTTGGTGCCAACCTAATTTGAACTTGCATGGTTGAGGTGCATAACCAACCTTGGAGAATGGTTCAAGGTTGAAGATAGTATAAATAAGAGTTGAGTTGTTAAGGGATGATGAGATAAACAAGTAAAATGTGAATGATGTGAAGTTAAAATTATTAGAGTGAGAATTTGAGAAGTGCAGTGTGAGATTTTATGCACCTTATATTATTGGATGCAGTGAGCAGAAGGTGTCTACAACTCTTCAGTAAAGCTATGAAGGTGTTGGTGATATTTTGGTGGATTTCTCTATTACATTGAGATGGATTTATCTATGTAACATTCTTCTCTATCTTCTTTCTATTTTAGCAGTGACCATTTTGGAAGTTAGCCTTTCTTCTTAGGGAAATGAGCCATATTGTATTTAGTATTGATAGTACTTTATATTGTGAGCTAATCCTCACCGTGTTGGGTTTTCCATGTAAATTTGATGTTCTCTTATGTATGGTGTTGATTTGATTCAATTTTTGTTATATTTTTCATGCTAAATTATTATAATAGATTAATGGTTAATTAAGTTAATGTGGATATGAATGTGTAGGATGGTTTTAAGTTTTAAGGTACAACTGATTCACTCCCCCTCTTAGTTATCTTGTGCATTCAATAGAAGCAACCTCCAAGATTTGTGTAGGAATATTTAGTTTTTTATAGTCTTCAATGTTAATTATATAGTCTACAACAATCTCATATTAAGCACTTTTGACCTGAATAATATTGGGCTTTTATATTTCTTTCTTAGTCCTTAGGTTCTACAATCTACTAATGGAATATCCATATACCAATAGAAGTATGGAATTGAATTGCTTCATTAGTTTTACATGGTTGATTTTAGGCTTGCTTCTCCACCATTTCACTCATATATGACTTTGATTGCTTCTTGCGCAGTACCTATAGCATCATAAATTGTCACCCTTTTATAATTTCACACTAGTTTTTCCTCCCTCCTAAGTGTTTGGACCTAATTATACACCTTGTTTCCTAAATTATATTCCATGTCCCATTATAACATTTATTAGAAAATAAATGTGAAAGATAAAATTATGCATTTAATATTTTTCCCCCTAGACTTTGGATCCTGAAAAAACTGGGATTTGTTCCAAGGTGTAGGGTGCCCTAGACCTCTTAATTCAAATCTAAATTTAAATATGTTAGTGTTGGAAGTTTATTATTTGAAATCTATATTTTAATTGTCAACTAACGATATTTAATTTTTGAGAAATTAGAATGATTTCATATAAATAAATAGTATTTTCACAATTTTAATGAACAAAAAAAGAAACTTTTAATTAAGTGGTCATAAAAATCAATTCAAGAGCAGTCAAGAGTAGAAATTTTAGTGTTATTGCAATATTTCAATATTCAAATTATGTCAAGTTTTATGTGAATTTGTTCATGTTTATACATGCATTTGTTTGTGAGTACTAATTCTTGTAGGTCTTCAAGTCAAATTACAATGTATCCTTGAAGGTGATGAGTATGACTTCAGTCCATCAAGGAGAAAAGATCTGAGTGGTGAGTTTCCACAAGTTGTCAATTCATTACTTGTTATTATTTAGCCTCAATCTCTCAAAAGGATGTGCTCTCTTTATCATCAATTTTTCCATTGTGGAGGTAAAAATACCAACATGGGGCTTGACTAAGGCAAGCCCCTATATGGCATAACAATTTCTCTCTCTTTATGTATGTATATTATAGATTTAAAGAATATTGGAGGAAGATTGAAGATAACTTTATCATTCATGCATTTTAACCCTACAAGTTGATAAGATACAAAAACTCCATTATCTCAATATTAAAGCCAACAACAGGATCTGAAATGAAGAAGCTACAAACCAAGGACCTAAGGCTTGTGAAATCAATTTTTATTTAAGATACCCAGTCTAGGCCATCCTTGTGCCCTTGACCCCTTAAAATCAGCTTAGATTCAAATCATAGGTGCATCAAAACCAAGGACCTGAGGCTTGTGAAATTAATTTTTTGTTTAAGATCCCTAGTCTAGGGAACCCTAGCACCCTTGACCCCTTAAAATTATCTTAGATTCAAATCACAGGTGCATCAATATCTACTCTTCTCATTTCTAGTCTTTAATTTTGACTATCGGTTTCCAATTTTCCAAAATTCATATCAAAACACTGTATTTTCATAGATTAGTTAGTTACATCATTGAATTTCATCAAAAAGTTCAATTCAAACCCTCAACTATTATAATTCAGATCCAAGGGAAAGACAGTTGTTGGTAAATTATTCATAACTCTTGTGTAGATCAAAATTCCCCTAATGTTAAGGTAAATATACGTCACAATCATCATCTTGTGGAAAATGAATTAATTCTAGTGCTTAGACTTAGGATCACCTTTTCCACGCATAAAATTTTGGTGAACTTGACTGATCTAACATTGCATACCTTTTGAAATATGAAGCATGTCATCCTATATAGAAAGTTAATCTTGCATTATTTTTCATTCATCAGTTAGGCATTCATTATTTCTAAAAAAAAGCATTGAAAAATCAAAAATTTGAATACCATATTGCATTAAAATTTTGAATAGGGTTAATTTCAATCATCCCAAGTCAAATCTACATCATAATTGCATTCACAAATCTACATTAGGTCATTCTAAATATGAAAGTGTTCATTGCATTCATTTAGGCATTTTGCATATAGTGAAAAAGGTAAAAATGGGGGAGATGTTTATTCAAAAATTCCAATGAAAATTATGAGACCTATGTAATGAATGAAATTAGCATCATGAATGAGATTTAATAGGGTTTCTTGTTTCTACAATCATCCTTGGCTTTCTTTGCATAATATTGCGCCTTAGGTGTAGGATTTTTCCTTTCTTCATATGGCTGCATTTTCTATAACTTTTAGTTATTTTATTATGCCTTAAGCCGACTCCAACCCAATAGTTCTTGCTAGTATTAACAGTCTAAAGGCTTTGCACAATGTCTCCTCCTTTGAACAAGCGACCCCAAAATTTTTTTTTGAAGGTGTTTCACAAGGTAAGTCCTTTGATTCCCTAGTGAATGTGGTGCTTATTGTCCTAGAATTTGATACTGCATGTCAATAGTTAAAGCAACATACTCTTGTAGGTAAATTTGTTTGGAGGAATCCCCATGAAAGTGTGTTAAAAGACTAGGTCCATAAAATTTGGGTCCCTCATGGGGTCTACCTTGATATGGTCCAGAACTTGACTTGAGGTATTTTTCTTTTTTTCATTTCACGGAAGTTAATCATGTTCAAGAAATCTTAATGAACCATGTTCCTCAGTATGTACAATACTCTTTGTTGTTTTTTCAACCTTGGATTCGAGATTTATTTATCTCTATGGATAGGAAATTATAGTCTGAGTTTGGATTGATTTGTTTGGATTTCCCTTGTCTTGCTTGCATTTTCTACACCATATAGCTTCATCTCTAGGGAAAGTTATTTTTGTCGAACCTGACCAATTCTTTCAAGGCTGCCCTCAAAAGTTAATCTATGTTGAAGTGGACCTTTTGCAAGATTTGAAAGAGTCCATAGATATTTAAATTGGAAATTTATGGTATATCGAGAAGGTATTTTATTTTAATTTACCCAATACTTGTTATCAGTGCCAATCCATTTATCACAAGATCATAGATTGCCCCCTTTCCACCCCTTGCACCCAGTCTCCACCATGGGAATCTAAAAAGTGTTGGATGTATGTGTTGTCATTGATGTCAATAGATCTTTGTTGTTGCATAGATGTCAACCTATGGAGATGCTTTGATTGGTTTCATTATGTTGTCATTAGTAGTATCACTGATGTCAACCTCTAGTGTTGCTTTAATACACATGTTTGTGCATGTTCAACTTCTTGTGTGATTGAGAAGTTGTTGCAGATGTTAAGATGATATTTTTGGTGCTTTATTTCCAAGTGATTTTGAGAAAATTTGAATAAAAGAGGAAACAATGTGGTAAAGAGTGTTTAGTGTGGTAGAGTAGTGTTTAGTGTTTTGCTCCACATTTCTTCATGGTTAAATCTCTTCTTGTGTGGTTCATATATGTTGATCAAAGGTGTTTAGAAGTGTTATATCCATAGTTTCGAGTTCTAGATCATTTGACAAAAGAAGTTGTGTTCACCAGTGTGTGAGCTATGTTGCAATTTTGTCTAGGAGAAATGGTTTTTCTCCACATTTCTTCGCATTGTGGCTTCTGGTCTTGCGGATTTGGAAGTGTTCTTATATTTCTCATATCTGTCTTCAATCTTATTTGTTTGAGTTTTGGTGCTTTGCAAGGTTGGATTCATCAATTGCAGTATGTGGAAGGTTAACTAGTTGTAGAGAACGAGTACGTTCTTCAGGTGTATGATGTTGTGAAAGATTTGTTGGATTTTAGGGTGTTGATGGAATTCCATATTGTTTTTAAGTGTTGTGTGTGGTTTTTGAGTCATCTTTGGATTAGGTGAAGCATGTACTTAAACATTTAATGGTGTTAACATAGGTTCACGTGAGCTTGGGTGTTTACACTAATTGCATATATTCTTTATTATTTTTGGAAGCATAGTTTGGCATGTTAATGTGGAGTTAGGTCTGAGGTAATGTGTGTTGTGGTCCACTTTCATTCCTCTCCACCATGGGAATGTTTTGGTGCCAATCTAATTTGAATTTGTATGTTTGAGGTGCATAGCCGACCTTGTAGATTGTGTGTAAGGTTGAGGACAATATATGTGTTGGGTTGATGGAGGATTATGATGTGAAGTGTGTGTGACATGAATTATGATGTGAAGTGAAAAACTATGAAGAACAGTGTGAGATTGAACAACTACGACTACTGGCAGCAATGAGAAGAAGGTGTCTACATTCTACAAAGTGTGAATGTTCTGGTGAAGCAGTGGTGGAACTTTTCTATAGCTCTGAGATGGATTTCTCATTGTAACAATCTTTTATCTTCTTCTTTCTAATCTGGCAATGAGCCATTGGAAATCAACCCTTCTTTCTTTTGATTAGTGAACCCTCCGACAGTGAGCCTATTATATTTGATGTTGCAATTACTTTATATTTTGAGCTAATCATATCATGGTTTTTCCTTTCTTGGGGTTTCCACATAAATCTTGTGTTCTCATGTGTTTGGATGTGTTTGCATAATTGTTTCTCATGTTTATGTTCTACTAATGGATGATAAGGGTTTAATGGTTGTTAATGGTTTAAGGATTAATGCAGATCTAAATGTTAATGAGGGTTTCATGTTTTAATGTATAATTGATTCACCCCCCCTCTGAGTTTTCTTGTGCATTCAATGAAAAGTCTCGCTCAGTGGAAGCCCCGACCTCCAAATTAGAAGACAAATGGATGATGGTCACAAACCAGAAGAAAAAGTCCAATGGTGCAGGGATGACTTCCAAGGTCCCTTATCCTTTGGTTAAAATTTCAAACCATTTTGAGAAGGGGAAAGAAGCTTATATCACTGCTAAGGCTTTCCTAGTTCAACCAAGGCCCTCTGCAACACCTCATCCAGATTCTGTGATGACAACTCAACTAGGGGTGTCTCCTCCCATCACATAAAATCATAAGAGATCATGCATCCATTTCATGCCTCTTGAAGAGGGTGAATCTATGAAAAAAAATGGAGGTTTTCCTCTCATCTACTTTAGTTGGTTTTAGTCCCACCATATTTTTTTCCCTCTTTGGAAGAGTTGAAATCCAATGGAATGATTGAGTCCCATACATGAATTTCCTCTCTTGGAATGTGTGAGGTCTGATAGACCTCTCAAAGAAGTATTCTATTAGGGATACTCTTCATAAGCATGCTAGCATTGATGTCATGTGCCTTCAAGAAGTGAAATTCGTTGGTTTTTTGTTATCTTTTTCTTGCCAAGTCATATGGCCAACAAGTAAAATTTTTTCCAATCATTGTGTTGTTGGGCATTGCAGGGTGGTTGCCATTTTGTCTCCACATTGGCATGATTTCATCATGGATCATGGGTATGACCCCACACACTGGCTTGTCTAGGTTCTTCTAAACATTGATAATAATTCCTTTGGGATTATTAATGTTTATGCCTCAAATGATGTTGTTGAAAGATCTCTTCTTTGGCATTGGATTGTTGATTCTCAATCAGTGGCCACTTGGGGTCCTTTGTGGCAATTCCAATATGGTTGAGGTGGTGTATGAAAAAGAGGGTACTTTTTCTTTTCGATGGGTAGATGATGAGAGAGAAGCATGGTTTTACATGCATAGTAAATTAGGTCTCTTCGACCCCAATATTGGTTGTCGCCATTCTCATTCCTTATAGCACACCTAGAGTAAATTTCAAGTTGGGTCTAATAGAATATTTAATTTTTTTGATCATGCTATGATATCCACACAATCTTTCTTCTCCTTTTCTAGTTGGTCCTGTCTTCTGGATATGTTGTTAGTGGATGTGACCTTGTCAAACCACTTTCCCATTCATTTCTATATTGAATGGAAAGTGGGGCCACCTCATACCAATAAGTCTCAATTTTTTTAATGCTTATTTTCTAAGTCATCAAATCACACTGGACCACATCAAAACTATTTGGAATATCAAATGCAGACCTACTCATTATACGAGTTGGATTAAGTGGTGGAATGATGCCATTACTCGCACTACAAGGTTTCTTCACATTTATGGGAATTAGCTAGCCATTTTTTCCAGGAAATCTTATGAGGCCACCAATTTATATCTTTGAAGGGCCAGTGAGGCCTTAGTAGCTAACCAATTTTCCTTATCCTTTCAATCTAGAGTGATGGAGC
Source organism: Sequoia sempervirens (assembly GCA_007258455.2). Classification (NCBI taxonomy): domain Eukaryota; kingdom Viridiplantae; phylum Streptophyta; class Pinopsida; order Cupressales; family Cupressaceae; genus Sequoia; species Sequoia sempervirens. Next base: position 77,099 of record VDFB02356973.1, read on the forward strand.
TAAGACATCAAAAGAAAGTTGTTGATTTTATGCTACGAGAGGCACACAGACCAAAGCCAGACTTTGTTGGCTTAAAATTGGGGATTGTGCATTGAAGGAATTTTTTCTTTCTCTTTGTGTCAAGCACAATACGCATGACATCAGACAAATCAAAGAAGGAAATCATTTTCTCATAAAGCTATCTGACATTCTTTAGGATTTTCTTAGGTATTATGAAAAAAATTTCACTTCCCAAGACTACACTTAGGAGCATGCCAATGCTCTCTAGGAATGCCTCAGAATTGTGTCTAATAGAATCTCTTCTACTTAGAAGGATTTCTTTTACCAATTTCTCACCATTGAAGATCTCAAGGAGGTTGTGAGCACTATGGCTGATGACAAAGCTCTAGGAATTGATGGTTTCCCTTGTGAATTTTAGAAATCCCTTTGGGACTATATGGAAGAAGACCTTCATAAAGTTTTCTAAGAATCCTTTCATGGAAAACCCCTTGGCCAACTTATTAACAGAGGAAACATAAAATCTATACCTAAGTCTAGTGACCCTGAAGATATTTGCAACTAATGGCCCATCACACTCCTCAATGTCTCTTAAAAAATCATTGTTAAAGCCCTTTCCTTGAAAATCCACCACCTTCTCCTTCAAATTGTTCACCCATAGTAGATTGGATTTATTAAATCCAGGCTCATTTTGGACCTCATTGTCATTTGGGAGGGTATGGAGTGGGCTAGGCATTAACATCAAAAGTAATTTTTTTGAAGATTGATTTTTTGAAAGCTTATGACCACATTGAATGGCATTTTCTTCTTGTTATTCTTTCTTCTCTATTCTTTTTCCCCATTTTATTCAATTTGTGAGCATGCTTTTTGCTAATGCCTCTACATGTATTACTATCAATGGCCTCTAATCTCAATCATTTGGATTTTTCTGCTCCTTTTTCCAAGGTTACCCTCTGGCTCCTTCTCTCCTTCCTCACTCTATTAGAGGAAAAGGATAATGTCAAAGCTGCCCTCAGATGTCTTGAGACCTTTTGCTTGGCCTTTGGTTCTATTATTCAATGGCACAATACTCAGTGCTATCATCAATTCATTCCTCCTAGTCCTTTGTGGATACAATAGTATGGTTGGAAGTAGATTTCTCATGGGGAAATCTTTAGGTTCCTTGGCATCCCTTTTTCTTTTCAAGATTTGTCTTTGTATTTGTGTCAAACAACTCTTTCTCATATAGAGAAGAAGCTATATTTTTTGATCACTAAGCCACCCTCATTGGCTGGCAAGTTCCATTTGCACTCTAAAATTCTAGTAGCGACTCATGTTTGTTACTCTTCATATTAGGCCCCTTCCAATGCCTCCTACAAAAAGCTTGAAAAGCTACTCAAGGACTTCCTTTGGGCCTCTTTTGAGACTCACAAAGGGTTTCACCGTGTTACCTAGGAGTTTTCTTTCCTCCCTAGAGATTGTGGTCGACTTGAACTTTTGGGCACTAAAAGGTAGGGGAATGCTCTTTGTGCCAAGTGGATCATACGTTCCCTCACTAGAAATGAGTCTTGGAAGATTCTTCCTAGATATTACATCTCTATGGAATATCAAGTTCACAAATTGACCTGGAAAGGGACTATTTTTCATACAATTCCCATTATGAAGGAGCCTATTTAGATTGAAGGCACATTTTCCCAAAAGCATTTGGCAAGCCTAGGAGGCTGTGAAGCCTTGGCTCAATTGGAATGGCACTAGTTTAAGAGTTGGTTTATCTTTCAATCAACAAAATATTTGGTGGTCTCCTTTGTTCACCACTTTGGGATGTCCTCTTGACAAGTTTCCCTAGCTTAAGGCTCTTAGATTTTATAAGAAGGGTATTCAAACCCCTCATGACTTATTTTCGAGACCCATGATGATCCTCATGTCATGGGGAGATTTCAAAGCCAAATTTGGCTTAAAGTGTCATGATCAAGAAAATTTTGAAGTACTAGTTAATGCCATTTTGGTTGACATGCTTCACAAAGTTGGTATCCATTCTACCAAGCCTTGGTGGAAAGATTAGAAGTGGTGTCCAAATACCCCTTTCGAGAACTACAAGCACTAACTTGGTTACCATTGGCTTTATCCTCATCTTCCAATGGTTAACAATTTGAACTAGAGGTGGCATCATCAATCCTTGGTGTCAGTTTGGAACCACATATTTGCTGCTATGTGGGCTACTATTGTTAAGCTCAAGCTTGCCCACTTTTCTTGGTGTATTCTTTTACAAGGCTTACACATGGGATCTTAGCTTACCCACATGGGGGTTCCTAAAACTATTTTCCCTTTTTTGGGTAGCCTGATTCTTTCAAGCACCTCTTTTGGTTCTACTCCAAAGATCAAATATTTTGGAATTCGGTTCATGATTTCTTAGGGCCCTTCTAGCCTGAACCTTTCTCCTAGCATATGGTTTTGCTAGGTGATTGGCCCCACCTCCCCCATAAGTATACCTAGATTTTTCACACTTTCAAAGTTGAAATCCTCTTCAACATTTGGAAAGATAGTAACTCCTATATTTTTTCTCATAGCCAGATTCATAAACATCTATCGCTTTATTCTAAAGCCATTATATGTTTTAATGTGTTATTGAAGATTCAAGTGCAAGATAACAAAGATTTTATCGAGGTGGCTCACCTTCAAGAGCTTCTAAACCACTAGGGGAATTCCCCCTACATGGTTGCTTGTGTGTTGCCTTCTCCTACTTCCTCCCAAGACTTCTCACCTTCGCATGGCCGCCATCGAGGCACGAGTGATCTACTAGGAACTCTTAGGTGGCTCATCCCCATTCATAGGCCCCATATTGCAGTGGCTCACATCCTTCCAAACATTCACCCTCCTCTCCTTAGGCTCACTTGAGGTGGCATTTTGGGGGAGCTTCTGGAGGTGGTGGTGGTGCTTTTGGTTAACCCTCTAGTGGAGCTTCTAGCTGGTTGATTAATTATTCTAAATTGCTTTCATGGTTAGATCTTGTAATTTCTCCCACTCGATGAGAAGATAAAGAAAAATATGATGATGGTCGGGACCCTCCTAATGTCACTTAGGACCCTGTTGATGTATGAAGTAGGTCAGATGACAAGGACCCTCCTCCCTCCACTAACATTGTTATCACTACTTAGTGACCTTTTATTGGTTTTTATGCTTTCTCCTATCTGGGCACTACCCATGTGACTCTTTAGGGCATGCCTTATTACCAACCAACTTTTTTGGTGAATATGTGTAATATTTAGTTCTAATTAATAGTTATTGATGCTTATTCATCAAAAAGGTAAAAATTATATTGTTTTTGTTACAAATAGACATCAAGATCTTGACTTTCAGATTTTGCACATTAGGACCAGTGAGTTGTTGCACTTTAGATCTGAAAAATTACATTTAGAATCTCATTTTTTTACTTGAAAATTTAAAAATTTCTTGCATAATTGCATTCTGCATTGCACAATCACAAGTCAGACAATTTTTGGAAATGTATTCACTATCAAACCTGCACTGTAATTTATAATAGAACCCTTAAAAGTTATTACACAAATTGAAACTTTGAAATTTATAAATTAGCTTGCTAGTCTAAGGCATCCTGGAACCCATGACCAAGCTATTTTTTCTCTAATTTCTATGACAAAACCATCTTAGGATCTTCCATCTAGATTTTCTTTCAGATTTTTGTTTATTGTGTTATAGCAACCTGATTTGTAGTGCATACATCTTATTATCATCAAGGTTGAATGTTTTGGTAAAATGTTGTTGTAAACACAAAAAATATCCCAAGCTAGTCTTTTCTACATAATTAAATAATTTTAATTGTTTTATTATTTATTAATTAAATAATTTTGAGTTATTTATAATTCATTTTATCTTAATTATTATTCTTCTTCTTCTTTTTAGACTGTAGGAATTGGTTAGGTATCCATCCCCCTATAAACTGTAGTGCGCCTTGTAAAAAAAAATCACGTGATCAGTGCTGCTGACGCAACACGCCCTCCGATATCATGGGTTGGGGGGATACTAGACCTTGTGATTTGTTTCCTACAATAGGATGCTTTAGCCAATCAAGCTAGGCCCCCGCCCCATCTTAATTCTTCTTTTGATTATTTAAATAAATCTTATTTATTTAATTATGTCACTAATTCCCGTCTTTTCTTCTGTAATTAATACATTCTTATTTATTTATTTATTCATTTTTATTTTCCCTTCTTTCTTCTATAATTTAATAATAATTTTTAATAATTTAATTATTCATTATCTCTTTTCTTCTATAATTAAATAAATTCTTATTTATTTAATTATTTACCATTTCCCTTCCTCTATAATTAAATAATTGTTTTTAATTATTTATCATTTCCCTCCATCCATTATTAAATAATTTTTTTCAATTATTTAAATATTTTATGTCCCTCTTTTCTTCTATAATTAAATAATTATTTTTAATTATTTAATTATTCATTTTCCCTCTCTTAAATCAAATAATTGTTATAATTATTTAATTTATTTATTCTTATCCAAGTCCTATTTCTCACCTAATTTCTTGGATCCTGGTCCATTCTTCCCATCCTCATCTCTTTTCTTGTCAATTAATTTCATCCATTGATCATCATGGGTGATCCCACAATAGTGGTTTACACTTTTTGGGACATTCTATTTTTTGTTGAAATCACATATTTTTAGAAAATATAACGATTTAAGTCTTGAAAAGTTCCATTTAGAGGATTCCAATTGAAGGTTTTGATCAAACCGGCTTATATCAAATTGCCTTGGATAGAACCCTGCTAGTTTTAAACCATACCTATAATGGAGTCTCCTTTACACCTATCAAAATGTTGATAAAAAACTAGTTTTGATTTACCTTTTGGGGGATCAAATGAATTCATTTAATATTTATTTTTTGTAAGCATATAGTCCTTATTATAAGCTTCCCAAAAAAGTATAATTTTTAATATATTTAATTTGATTATTATATTTATTTTTTATTTCTTGTGAATGTAGATTTTTCACCAAAAATCAAGTTCTCTATTTTGTACATGTGGAAAAATAGGAAATTATAAAAAAAAATTGAAAAATATCAGTGCACTAGATATTGATGTCCCTGATCCAACAAAAAAAATATTGAATTTCGATACATGCAAAAAAGTTATGTTTTAGCCAGTAAATCATGTTTGAATTGTAACTGGTTTGACTTTGAAACTTAATTAAGAAAAAAATATTGAATGAAATACTATGAAACCAATTCCATGCACTAGATATCATAGTTAAGAATCCAAATTCGAGAAAATTAGAATTTTATCCTTCATAGAAAAAAAGTTATGTTTTAGCCAGTAATGCCACTCTTTAAAAATGGTGTTTACTATTAGAAACTAGTTTTCAAAGATGGAAAAAGAAGTGCAATCTGAATCCAAATTTTTTGAAAAAATATATATTTAGAATTTATAGATAAAATGTCACAAATAACTAGTTTGCATCATCTTCAAATTCTTCATGGTTTAGCCACTATAGGTGCTCGAAAGTGAAGATTAAGTTTAAAAAAATCAGTTCCATGTCCAGTTTGGCCAAAAAATGTAAACCAGTATTGTGGGATCACCCTCATACATCATCACTCAATCCTCACCCTTCATTTAAAATGGGATTTCTATAAAAAAAAATATCAATCCCATTTCAATGTTAACCACAATCTTCAAAATTTTGCTATCAATCATTAATCTTGAGAAGCCACAATCTTCAATATTTTGCTATCGCATCACTCATATCATTTATCTTAAGATCTTGTTGTCAATCATCTATATTGAGTTTATTGAAAATATTGTACACTACATATTTGAGAGAAAACAAGAAAAACTGAGAAGAGTAATGGAGGAGAATAAACTTTGGCATAGGAATTGAGATATTATTGCTTTATTATTTGATTTCTATTGTAATCTTGATGCAAGAGTATCCTAGGTTGTGAGAGAAATCTTGCATCAACCAAAAGAATGCATTTTAAATTTTCTTTATTTTCCTAAGATTTGGTAGGTGATTTATTTAATAGGTTAATTTTCAAGGTTAGACTAAAATAAATATAAATAATTTCCCTTTATTATTTTTTTGTAAATTTTGGGAGTGGAGATAATTTAGGAGGGAACTTTGCGAAATTGTCAAATTTAAAAATCTGTAAAAATGGACTTGGGTGTGAGATTTGGAGGGAGTTATAAGTTTTAATGATGTATTTAGAAATTTAATTAATATATGCATACAAATGTGGGCACCCATGTTGGCAAGAGTTCCATTGGAAACTGCCCTAAAATCTAGGAATTGACTCACATTTTGGCAATTTTGGTGGGAGTGGGTTTATGAATGCGTTTTCTATATTATGGAAAGTTTTTGATATGTATTTTTGGAGGTTTCTTCTCAACTTGGTCATGAATTTTTGTTCGATAATTTTTGGAGCCTAATTTAGAAGATTACGGGCCATTTGGGCTATGTTTTGATAGCCATTTTTGGCTAGAATTTGAAGGTGTTTGTTGCAGGCACAAATTTTCTTGGTAAGGATGGAGAAGTAATTTTTTTTCAGGTTTGAGGAGGTTATTATAGCAACAAAGTGTTATTAGATACCATTGTTGAAGATTGATTCAATGGAAGATTGAAGATTGGAGGTTGTAATTGAAAGGAGGAAAGTTATTGCTATTGTATTTCCTTATTTTTATATAAAAATCAAATTGTAATTTGTTTTGAGTTGATTTACATCAGTCCTAGGGAGTGTAAAATATGATATAATCAAATTTTTTGAAGTTATGCAATCCTTCCTACAAGTTTGAAACATAATACATTGATTCTTGTTTGCAAATTTTGCATTCAATCTTTGTTGTTTTAGGTAGTGTGAGCATATCTTCATTGAGATTGCTATTTGATTTTAGATCTAATTATTGTGAGATATTTTTTTACTCCATCAATGGTATCAGAGCAGGATTTCCTGAGTGTGCAGGAAGAGTTCCAAACATGAGGCAATTTGCACCAGGACCTGTGGTGGTGTGTGAGTGATTTGTGTGTCAACATATCACCGAATGTGAGGTAGTCTATACCTAAGAGGTTGAAAATTGAGAGTGTGTGGAAATTTTTTGATAAAATGACAAAGAAGAAAGGCAATAATTTTTCATAGTTGTGTATGCAGGTGAACATGATAGAGAAAATATTGTAGAAGTATGCTTTCAAGAAGGCACAAAGAAAGAGAGTGAGAAGGAAGATAAAAATGCAATATAGGTTGAGAGGAAAAAAGGTGTAGAAATTGAGGAGAAAAATGATGTTTAAGTAATAGATTATTTTCCTTTAGATGACTTAAGAGTATTGAAAAATGTAATTGCAATTGAGAGAGGAGGTGAAGAAGACATGGCAGTAGACAGTGGCAAGGAAAAAGAGGTAATGCACAATATTTTTCATTTTTATGATGAAGATGAGAGTGTATTTTGCATAGATGGAAGAGCTGCAGTAGAGGATAATATTCATTCATATTTTTTAAAATTTGAAAAAGATGATGATTTGCATACTTTGAATTAGTTGGTTCAAACAAAGTTTGCTAGTAAAGTTTTATATGCAGAAGAGTTGTTTGGTATTACAAAGTTTACTACAGGTGCATTTTGGAGGAGGTGGTCAGAATATGGTGGGTTGAATCCCAAAATATTGAAATATATTGTGAGTTTCATTTGGTGGAGTTGATTCCAGATTAAAGATGTTGAGTGCAGAGAAGAATTGTTAGAGGAGAAGGATACTTATTCCAGCTAGGTGCTGGAAGAGGAGAAAGAAAAAAGAAAAGAAAAGAGGTACTAGTTTCAGTGATGGAGTTTCTTAAAGATTGATTACAATCTTAAAGGGTGGTACTACCACTCAACTCCATTTTTTGAATCCAGATTCACAAAATTTTCCTATCTCGGGTGTCTAATGTAGGAGCATCCTGGGTTGTGAGAGCAATCTTGTATCAACCAAAAGAATGCATTTTAAATTTTCTTTATTTTCCTAAGGTTTGGTAGGTGATTTATTTAATAGGTTAATTTTCAAGGTTAGACTAAAATAAATATTAAATAATTTCCCTTTATTATTTTTTGCAAATTTTTGGAGTGGAGATAATTTCAGAGGGAACTTTGCGAAATTGTCAATTTTAAAAATTTACAAAAATGGAATTGGGTGTGAGATTTGGAGGGAATTATAAGTTTTAATGATGCATTTAGAAATTTAATTAATTAATGCATACAAATGTGGGCACCCAAGGTGAGTTGGCAGGAGTTACATTGGAAACTGCCCTAAAATCTAGGAATTGACTCACATTTTGGAAATTTTGGTGGGAGTGGGTTTATGAATGTATTTTATATATTATGGAAATTTTTTGGAATGTATTTTTGGAGTTTTCTTCCCAACTTGGTCATGAAATTTTTCTGGAGAAGTTTTGGAGCCTAATTGGGAAGATTACAAGCAATTTGAGCTATGTTTCGCTAGCCATTCTTGGCTAGAATTTGAAGGTGTTTGTTGCAGGCATAGATTTTCTTGGTAAGGATGGAGAAGTCATTTTTTTGCAAGTTTGAGGAGGTTATTACAGCAAAAAAAATTTATTAGAGACCATTGTTGAAGATTGATTCAATGGAAGATTGGAGATTGGAAGCTATAGATTGAAGATTGGAGGTTGTAGTTGAAAGGAGGAAAGTTCTTGCTATTGTATTTCCTTATTTGTATATAAAAATTAGATTGTAATTTTTTTTTAGTTGATTTACATCAGTCCTAGGGACTATAAAATCTAATATAATCAGATTTGTTGAAGTTATGTAATCCTTCCTGCAAGTTTGAGACATAATACATTGATTCTAGTTTGCAGATTTTGTATTCAATCTTTGTTGTTTCAAGTGGTGTGAGCATATGATCTACATTGAGATTTCTATTTGATTTCAAATTTGATTATTGTGACATGATTTTTTACTCCATTACATTTTTTGCTTCATTGTTATATTAGGGTCTCTATGGCTTGAATCAAATTGGTGAACTTAAAGTTAATCAAACATCCTTATTGTTTCTTTATTTTCATGAGGTTTTCCTAACCTTATCTTGATGTTTTATTCAAAAAGTTTAAGAATAACCTTGTGTAGATAAGGTTGAAGACAAAACCCTGAGATTTTCTAAAGATTTTTTCATATCTCCTGTAGTGTAGGAAAAGGTATCCCTTTTTCACACTTAATTTGGGAATAATTTTTTTTGAGAGGCCTTAATTTGGGAGTAATTAATAATAAAATAAGCCTAATGATGCCTTAATTTAGTGTTGTAATATGTTTTTCATATTCACATTAAGTTTAGGGCCCTTCTAAATTAAATGGACTTAATTGTGCCTTATTTTTTATGTTGTAAGATGTACTTTTACACTTTCACATTAATCTAAGGCTTTATTAATTAATTGAGGTTAATTTTCCTTAATTGGCCCCTTTAATTCAAATCCAAGCCTAATTAAATGCAATTTTTGAATGCCATTACACAACACTTAATTTTGGAAGATGTGTGTCCTAGGTAAGTGACCTAGGACACATAGGGAAAATGGGTCCTCAGCTAGACCTAGGACCCTAATTTTTAGCATAATTTTTGATCTTGAGTGATGTGTGTCCTAGGTAAGTAGCCTAGGACCTATTCACCCTATGGAGAATGGGTCTTTACTTAGACCTAGGACCCCCATTTGAAATATGATTTTGGCAATATTTTAATAATTTTAAATCCATAATTCAATGTCGGCTTGTGATATTTGAATTTCGGGAATTAATCTTAAGATATGTATAAATACAAGGTTATTTCACTATGTTTCATCTAAGCAATCTTAGCAAGTTTGATTCAAGTATCCTACGGTTTTTCAAGAGAGCACTCCTATAGCAAGTTTATGAGATTAAGAGAATTCAATAAGGCATTCAAGGGTAGATTATTGAGGATTATTGCAGCAATCAAAATTCATTTCATCATGTCAAAGATGTAAAGTATCAAGCATGTTGTTTGAGCTAATATGATGATGTAGTGTTCGAGATCTATGCAAGCATTCAAAGGCATTATTTTACATCAAGTTTCATGATCAAGATTATATCCATTGAGGGCACTTCATGCTAGTTTGCAGATCTATATTCCAAGGTTCAAATAGGGTTTGGTGAGTTGTTACTGTTACATATTTTTCACCTCAGCTCAAATAGAGGAGCAAGCAGATTGTTATTTAACTTTAAGTGGAATTGCATGTTGATTTTCAAATGTTGTTTCACTTCTCGTTTGCATCGAACAATAGTTATGCATTTTAAAGAAAGATAGAGTTTTAGAGTGCCATTAAAATGTTGCAGATTTAAAAGAAATATGAAATTGAGTACATGGGAAAAATAGCATTTCAGATGCTTTCATTCGTTTTGTAAAACTCATATTTTTACAAGGCTTCATTTGATTTCAAAATCAGGATGATATTACAACATTGCATTCAAATGCATTTTCTTTTCAATTGAAAAGAAGAATTGAAATCAAAGATCCACACAAGCCTGTGACTGTGACTGTGACAACATATTTCTAATAACACATTGCACTACTGAAGATGCTAAAGGAAAACACATAAGTGGCAACATAGTCATCATTTCCTGATTATCGATGCTTGATGTTGAATGGTGCACCTCGTCGTCTCGAGCTTTTTTGACTTGTAAGAGGAAAAGAGGGGTGTCAATGGCTCTGACTATGGTGTAACTTATATGATGCACCTACAATAGTACAACATGCTTTTAGCAATGCATTGAAACAATCAATCAAGTGTAGTATGAAAGAAGTGAGCTGAAGAAGAAGTAGCAACATCATAATCATCGTGTTTCTTTTTTATGCTAACACTGTTTGTTTCCTTGTGTAGGTATAGGTAAAGTCATGAAGCTGAATATTATTTGAAGACCAAGCATGTGGAGTAAAATGGGCTCCCACAAGGGTAGAGCTCGACATGTTTCCCTATTCATTAAATGGGTTGATTTTAAAGGATACTTCATTATATACATCGAATGAAATAAAATACAATTGAAGAGTAAAATAAAGAATTCATCAAGTAACAAAACCAACTGTGCATTCATAACGATCAGGATTTCTTTCTGAAGGCTACAGGTGAACAGTGAGCTTAGTTCACTTAAAGAATTTAACTGAGTATACCTACATCAGAAATTGCTGAATAACTACATTTTTCCGTGCTGATTGTAATCATATGTCATGTGAGTTTCAATTCATCATTTCTCTTTCGGATAGTGAATAGGCATACATATGCCTTAATGTTTTGTTCTAATTTTCATCATCAAAGAGGACAGATCTTAAGAGCAGTTTTGTACAAAGAAGTATAAAAATGCATGAAGAGTACCATGTTGCTCAAGAATACAAACACAGACAATGCATTTGAGTATTGAATGATTTTTTGGTTCTAGTTGACTGATTAAGTAAATACTGCATCATGAATAAGTAATAACAAGGAGATCATTCCAGAATAATAATGGAGTAAGTATTTTCTTTCCAGAATGATTCTAAGTTACCAGTTATACATATAAACTAGTGAGCAGATGGAGGTTTGTACTGATGTAATGTTTCAATCCAAAAGAAAAAAGGTAAAACCTCTACAGAATTCAGATGTAGAAAGTGAAAACTGCTGTGTTAGAATTAAGGAAGGATAAAAGAGACACTGCTATTTGTACACACAATATACATGGGGAGTTATAAGTATTAAGCTAGTGATCTTCATAGACTATCAAGGAAGGAGCAAACAGTTTGTTTCTAGAAGAAGGTTTGAGGTGTCAATTATGCCTAGGAACAGAAGACTAGGTTCTATCTTAGTGGAGGTGGCATGAGTTCAATGTCCAAATAATGCAGAATGTGAATTAAAGGAGTCTGAATGCTTAAAGGGGCCCATAACCAAATATAGATTATCACAAATTTTGATCTAAACCATGAGTGTACATTTCTAAAGGAAGATCTAAAATCAAACATCAAATGCCAATATGGAGATTCCTGTTACAACTACCTATGTAAGTGTCTTTCCTGAAAAAATAAATGCATATGAAGCTATTGTGAATCAAACCCTAGTAGAAAGTGCTTACATTGTTCTTTGAAATATGGTATACCCATTTGAGGGTTTGTGCCAAGATGCAAGACTATATGTAATGAATGATGGGTCGAGTTCATAAACTGAGTTCAGGCGAAATATATAGATTTTGTTAACTTTTTCAGGTGCTTTCAGTTCTGTGGGTAAATAAAGATGAACAGTAGTTACCCACATGTGGGTTTGTTTTCAAAATACAATAAATATGGTAATCTATGATACCCATATTGGTTTCGCATAAAAACAGCAGTAGACTACAAAATATGAAGATTTTGTGCTAAGTTAGGATTTAGAGGAGGAGAAACGCAATTTTCTTTAATAATCCTAAAAACCCATTTTCAGTTTAGCATCAAAATACAGAAAAAATGTAGTTTCCCTTAAGAATTTCGAGTACCCATTTTTAGGGTTAGCTTCAAAATGCAGAAGAAACAATTACAAAGGTAACCCATATGAAATCTAGAATAAATAGCAAGAATATAAAGCAAATGCGAGCTTCTAGAATTGTGTCGAAATACAGAGGGAAGAAAATGCAGATTTATTAAACTTTATGTGATACCCACAATCAAAAATGTTTTCAACAAGACACTATAAGTTTTCTGTTATGGGTCAAGCCCAAAATTCAAAGGAAATGCTTCCTATCATGCGCCTTTGGCACGGCTTGATATGGCCAAAATCCATGAGTAGAAGAGAAACTATTTAAGTTTTGAAGAACAAGGGTATAGCAAAGGAAGTTACCTATTTTATATTTTTGATGAAGTACTCTAGCCGCGGCTAAGAACTCTAAATATCTTTCAAATGTCAAGGGCCCAAGTTCTTAAAATAGTGGCCAAGCTTTCTGAGGAGGGATCAACGATGGTTGTGTATGCACAGGAAAGCACACAGGAAATGCAGAATAAAGATATTAGAATATGCATAGCCACGGCTTTAGAGCCTGAATATTTTTTAAGTAAGGAGCCATAGAGGTTATTAAATCATCAAATAAATCTTACCTCTACACAATAAAGGAAAACAAGAATACGAGTCGATCTTTCATGGAGTGAACTGCAGAGTTTGAGCTTGAGCTCGACATGGCTAGAGGAGGGAAAGTACAACGAAAGGTCAGAAGAGAAAACATGACAGTCTGCGACCTTAGTGGCCTACTTTTATTCAATAGTGAAGTAAAATCCATGATACAGATGGCACAAATCTTACCCACTGGAGTCTCAGATCTCTGGAGTGTGTGGAATAGTTCTTCTAAGCATTCAAGCTCAAGTTTGACAAAGTCATGGTGGCGGTAGAGCTCTTTCTTGCAAGTAGAGAGTGTGAAAGTGGGTGATCATTAGGGTTTGACCTTGTTTTGATCGAACCCTAATTCAATCCATCATCATCTAGAATGTTCATTTATGGCACGTGGAGGATATCAAACAGAGGTCGAAATTACAACTTATGCCTTATGACTTTATTGAAGTTTGAATTTAATGCTATATGTTTGGGGCCGAATTTCAAATTCTTAAGTTGGTTTATGGATAGGTCTTGGAAGTTTATTTCCCATACCTTGGTGAAATATGATAAAATTGATGGATATCTTGTGTTTGAGTTTAGGTTATGAATACCCTATGATTTAGGGTCATTTATTTTTAGGGTTTTTTTTAATTTTTAATTGATTTTAAAAGAAATCAATGAGAGATTTTAGCAAGATGATGAAGGGATAATTGGTATGATTGATGTCTTTATGATTTTTGAGGAAAATCAGAACATTTTAATGGAGAAATAAGGAGATTTTTCTTTTTGCAAAAGATTTTCAATCTTAAAGCTGCAAAAATAGGCAAATTGTAAAAATCGGCATCTTGTAAAGCAGAAGCATAAAAGCGATATTCTATAAATGGCTTTATGTTTTCTTGCTATTTTTAGCAGATCTTTGACTGAATTTTCCTCTTGGTCGGATTTGAGACTTATCTTGGAGAGATAAGGTGTTTTTGTGCTTTTAAAGCAGATTCAACCTATTTTTAGAGGCTTGACAGTGTAATCATGAAAGCATTTTGCTTTTTTTCTACTTTTAAAACAGTTTTTGAGTTTGTTTGAAGCCTTTTTCCTTGAGCTTTTTTTTGAGCTCAGATTAGGGTTTCCTTGAGAGTTCTTTTAATAGACTTAGTCTTTCAACTCTCCATTCTCAGTAGTTCAGACAGGAGTTTCTGGCTCATACCCTTTTTGAGCTTGTAAACCATTTTGGTACTCAGTTTTAGATTCAAGCAAAGAATCTTTCAGTTTTAATAGAACAACAAATTTCTCCTTCTTATCTTTTGTCTTAGATTTTGTAATGGCAATCTGATGTAATTGTGTTTCCAAATCAGAATCCTTTTATGTCTTGCTATTATAAGGTTGTGTTTTAGAATTACATGTTTCAGGTTGTATGATGTATTTGTTTTTCAGATCTTCATGCAAATCACTGATGAGATATGTGCTAATGAGATTGTGAGAATTATTGTAATAGATGAGCTGTTATGAGTGGTTAAGTCTAGGTTTTCATAAAGTTTGGTGAATCATCTGTTAGTCATAGGCTTTATTTTCAAGTAATATTTTATCCCTTTCCTCAGAGTTATTCTAGAATAGAATTCATCATTCGGAGAACCAACTCACTCTAGAGATTCCTCTTTTGTGTAGATCACCCACATCTAAAGGAGGTTTCCATGTTTCAGTAGTTTGCTGAATATTGCATTCAGTAGGGTGCAAAACTATTGATAACAGTTACATAGCGTTATCCATTCATTATTCCTTCTTTAATGTTTCATTTTATTTCAAGGTTTAATTACCAAAATGGGGTTTGACCAAGGCAATCCCCCATTCACCTAACAAACAACATTTTTCTATATTTTATGTGTGCTTGCATATTTTATGTGGAAGATCCTTTGGAGAGAAAAAATGAAGAATGTTGCAAATTTATCAAAGTTGCAAGGGAAGTTATCAAATCACGGAAACTCTTCTACAAGATTTGTTTTCAGTTGTCTGATAGTGAACATCTGGAATCTGCGAGTGCAGACTGAGCAAAAGAAAACAAAGAGAGCATTTTTCAGAAACCCTAGCTAGGACCCATTCACCATAGGGTGAATGAGTCCTCAGTGAGCTTCAAAAGGTGACTTTTGGTGAAAGGTACACAAAATTTTTGCCTTTCCAGATTTACCTTTTGATTACTATTTCTATTAGATTTGTTTATTGTTCTTCATTTGCATATTATAGCCCACATTTTGAATGAAATTAGGAGAGTAGGTCCATTATTCATCACTCCATTGAGATGAACCCCATTTTCTTATATTTCATTTTGGTGAACCTGATGTGAATCATTGCATTTTCTGATTTTAGAGTCCTCTTTCATCCTAGATTTATATCTTTCATTCATTTGCATCTCTTTGCATTGAATTGAGTCTCATTTAAGGTGTCTAGTTTTCTTTCAACTTTGCATTTCATTTAAGGGTTTTAGGATTGCATGTTTGCATTCTTTAAATCTAAAAAATACAAAAAAATCAATCATCTTACATAGCATTGCATTATATTAACTTGCATTTGAAAATTGAAACAAAATTGCATATCAAACTAGGTCTTCTAGGTTGTCATTTTGTCACATTTTTCACTTGCATTTAACATTGAATTCATAGAAAATTAAACTGAAATTTTTTGTAACAAACCAAAATCTAGAAGCCACTAAAAATCACTCAAAAATATGTAAAAACTTGTTTCAAGACCCTCACCTAGGACCCATTCGCCCTAGGGTGAATGAGTGCTTGATCAGGGTCACATTCTATTTTTTGGACACTAAACATTCATCTTTGCATTTATGTTTGCTGCTTTCATATTTCTATTTCTATTCGCAGAATTTTTATTTAATTAATTTGATCATATCTTTCTTAATTTAATAAATTTAGTGCATATTGTGATTTCAAAATTGCATTTACATGACTTCATTTTGAGATTTTTGCATAGTGTAATGAAAAATTACCTTGTTTAAGTCTGAAAATATGACAATGGATAAGTGATTTAGTAATATGTGGAATTCTTTGTTCTCCTTGGTTGATATTTCAAGTTGTGTTTTTGGAAATAATCCTAATGCAATTGAACCTAATCATGCTCAACCAAATCCTAATGAGTTTCCTCATGAAGTTGACATCATTAGAGAAGATGATGATAGCATGAACAATTTCATAAACATTTTCCTTAACAATCTTGAGAATAATGCATCCTTCTATCCTTCCATGAAACAACCAACACAACTTGAGCTATTTGGTCTTTTACATCCTGAAATTGAATCACAAACTAAGCCTAAAATTCCAACAATGACTAATCCTAGCTCCTCTAATCAAGAGCATACCCGTCCATCTTATGTTAACAAAGTGACCAACACTCCCATAAATCTAGAAGAAACTTATGGCCAAGGATTTAAGATTTTAACTAAACAAGGATGTGACATAACTAATGAGCATGAAATTCACAAACCTTTAGAGCAACTTCCTATTGAAGAAACCAAAGAATTAGGATATCAAGATCCTCCTCCCACCATAAGTTTCCTCCTTCCTAAGGAACAACCTGTTGGTGTAATTAATTATTAATTACACTTAGCATAAATTTACTTAGGATTTATTTAATTCCTAAGATATAGGTTTTCATCTTTATCTTATCGAGCTATCTTGTTGCTCAAGATAAGATTAGGTTTAGGAATCTTTGCTTCAATAAAGCAAATTATCTTTTGTAATTAATTGGTCTTTTCAAATATATCAAATTGCATGTTTTTATGCAAATCTCTGTTTTTTCATTTTTCTCTTCTGTGGAAGGTATTTTCTGGTTTGCAATCAGATCATGGGTTTCTAACATGGTATCAGAGCCTTGATTTGCAGCCCCTTCTCAGATTTCTGGAGAGATTCATTGTAGAGTTCGTTTGAAGTCCCTCAAGGTTTTTTCTCCTTAAGTATATTTATGCAGCGTTTTGGATCAAATCAAGTTTTTCCATTCGATCCAGAGCATTGGAAAAGTTGAGGTTTGATGAAAACTATTTTTTATTGGAGCCGTTTTTAGTTTTGCTTCATAAATCCAGCTTCCACTTAGTTGTAGGAAAAACGATTTCTGGGTTTTGTAGCCAGGGTCAAAATCCGATCTGGGTAGCTTTCATTTTTTTGATTTCTTTCACAGATATGAAGAAAATAGCTATACAAAAACCATCACGTGTCATTTTTCTCGTGGCTAAAGATTTTTCAGAAATCAAATTTGAAGATTTTTCATCATGGAGGCAGATGTGAACATTAGTTTGTGCATGCACTCATTTTTGTTTTCATGCACTAGGTTTGCATTTTCTCTGTAGTTTATGCATGTTTTGCATTATCTCCTTTTACAATCATTGAGTTATTGTAATAAATGAACTGAGATAAAGTTCCATTAAGGGGGGTTATTGCATCCATTTTTCATGATTGGTGACAACTCGCATGAGTTTGTCTGGTTTCCTGTTGTCTCCTTTTAGCTTCTTTCTTGTTTAGCTAGACACATCGTTGGTTTGTTTCGGTTCACACTTCACATTGGGATTTTATAGTTCTTGATCCTCATTGGTTCAAATCTTTCTCATTTGAAGGCCATGGTTTTATGGTTAATGTTCTAGAATCTTGATGGTACTCGTCCTATGGACAGTTTTAGTTTAAGTTTGGCATTGGCTTTGAGGCACAGCTTCCAGATTTGTCACCATTATGGGTCCATTCATCCTTTCATCTACTGTTGTTCACAAATTCCAGAGTTGATCTAGTATTTGAGTTTCCAGTGTTCCTTGGCATCGGGTCTGCTATTGCATTTGTGATTCTGATTGGTATTTTGCAAATAGAAGTATCTTTCCTTGCTTTCCAAATTTGGGGTTCCAGTGTTGCTTCATTAGAGTTCTTTCAGTGATTCTTCGCAGCAGTTTATCTCACTGAGGGGGGTTTCTCTCTCTTTGCATTTGTACATGAGTACCTGATCAGGCCTTGTTGTCGGGACTCATCTCTTGCATAATAATTTGCTTCTCCCTAAGTTACACTTATGGGGGGGTGTTGGTGTAATTAATTATTAATTACACTTAGCATAAATTTACTTAGGATTTATTTAATTCCTAAGATATAGGTTTTCATCTTTATCTTATCTAGCTATCTTGTTGCTCAAGATAAGATTAGGTTTAGGAATCTTTGCTTTTATAAAGCAAATTATCTTTTGTAATTAATTGGTCTTTTTGAATATATCAAATTGCATGTTTTTATGCAAATCTCTGCTTTTTCGTTTTTCTCTTCTGTGGAAGGTATTTTCTGGTTTGCAATCAGATCATGGGTTTCTAACACAACCAATGCCTCACAAGGATGATAAGGGAATCTTAGGTCCTCCTCCTCAATATCTACCTCAAAAAATTAGTGAATCAAGCAAGAAAAAAAAGCCTTACAAACTCAAGAAACTCAAATTTCCATGTTCCATGTCTAAAATGAAAGAATCTTACACACTTCTAAATCAAGGACTCATAACATTACCACCCATTAGATAAAATCCAAATCCAAATCCGAAGAACACAAACAGGTCTCACTATCAATATCATAGAACTCTTGGGAATAGTACTGAAGAGTGTCGTTCTTTAAAAAGAATATTTGAGGAGTTTGATATCATAAAAAAAAAATCGCTTAAAGCATGCCCTTTGATCCTTATTATGTAATAGTTGCAAGATCCTAGTATCCTCACTATTACATGTTTCACATTCATTGAAAATCATTTTCTTTATCACAAGGAGATCATTCTCAACACTTATCTTAGTTCATCCTTGTCCTACACTTAGTGGGGGCAAGTAGTTAGATAGCCTTGTCCTACTTTTGGAACTTGATGTTGTCCCTTTGGATAGTTTCCCACCTTCCACATATACTAAATGAGATTGGGATGCAAACAACCTGCTATAGGTTGACTCACATGTACCGTACTAATATTTTTCTTTATTTTATTTTTCATGTTTCTTTATGTGATTTCATGTGTGTAATGTGATCCCCCATAATGTTTTGTTTGGTGTATCTCTCTTTTTTTTTGTGCATTCCTCTATATGTATCTACATTCTTCTATATGTCGTAAACATTTATCTTTTCCTTTGTCTTGTGTTTTCCTTTTGGGGATGACACAAGGCATCAAGACATTTAGGTCTCTTCCATGTTGACCCGAAAGGATTTTTATTTGTTTTTTCTCTTTTTGTGTCATTCTTCTAATTATATGAGTATTTGGGGAATGATGATATTTTTGAGCTCTATAACAACATTTTCATAAAGACATACTGACCCCAAATCCATAGATCCCTTATGTGTTTTTTGGGACAATTCCCTCCTTTTTCATGATGTAGCTTTATTTTGGAAACATATGACTTGGCTATGGATTTCTAAGGAAGCTATCATGTCTTAAGATTGAATATTGGCTACCTTAAAGTAATTGATCACAACAATGGTATTAGCAATTGCTTTAAAATGGTGGCATACATCGATAATATCTTTCGACATTTCTCATGTTTCATGGTGTGTTTTTATTTTTTTCTTGTGATGCATCCTTTTCTTGATGGTTTCATTGGGTTTGATATCCTTTGAGAGTGCAATATTTCTTAGTTTACGACTTTCCTCTTAGTGGTGATGCAATGCACTGCATTCCCTAAGTTGTGAATCTTTTACTCTTGACTTGTCCTCTCTTAGAGACATTAGGCACAATGTTCCCTAAGAAAAAAACCTTACATGAACTAAGAAATATCCCTTTGAGAAAAACCTATATATAATGTTCATAAGTGTTTTTCATAACACAATTTGCTAACCTTGTGAATCTCAAACCCTAAATTCAAGGCCACCTCGCATAACACACCTTGCTTTCCTATGGAGCCTTGCCTTGTGACACCCTATTGAAGTTATCAGAGGGATAGATTTGGTATGGTTAGTATGATGAGATCCAACACAAAGGTATGAATTTCTCATTGTATGGTGAGAGCCTGTAGACCTGACATGACTTTATCCCTAAGCCACTTTATTGGAAGACTCGTCTAGTGGACAGCCTGAAGTTCCACTACCTTTGAGTGAGCACAAATCAAAAGCTTAGATGTGTTCCAAATCATGTTGGATAGTCTAGGCTTGATCTTTGATGTTGTATGATTGTGTATCTTTTTAATTTTTTCATACATAAGTTTCTTGAATGTCTACTTTAGTGTGATTTTGACACAGAGTCATACTCTCACTAAAGTGAGGGAAAAATGTAGTGTAGGAAAAAGTATCCCTTTTTCACACTTAATTTTGAAATAATTAATAATAAAATGAGCCTAATGATTCCTTAATTTAGTTTCGTAATATGTTTTTCATATTCACAAAAAGGTTAGGGCCCTTCTAATTTAAATGGACTTAATTGTTCCTTATTTTTGATATTATAAGGTGTACCTTTACACTTTCACATTAATATAGGGCTTTATTAATTAATTGAGGTTAATTTTCCTTAATTGGCCTCTTTAATTCAACTCCAAGCCTAATTAAATGTAATTTCTAAATGACATTACACAACACTTAATTTTGGAAGATGTGTGTTCTAAGTGACCTAGGACCCATTCATAATATGGAAAATAGGTCCTCACTTAGACCTAGGACCCTAATCTAGCATAATGTTTAACCTTGAGTGATGTGTGTCCTAGGTAAGTAGCTTAGAACCCATTCACCCTATAGAAAATGGGTCCTCACTTAGACCTAGGACCCCCCTTTGAAATATGTTTTTGGCTGTAGTTTAATGATTTCAAGTCCATAATTCAATGTTGACTTGTGATATTTGAATATCTGGAATTAATGTTAATATATGTATAAATACAAGGTTGTTTCACTATGTTTCATCTAAGTAATCCTAGCAAGTTTGATTCAAGCATCCTAAGGTTTTCAAGAGAGCACTCCTATAACAATTTTATGAGATTAAGAGAATTCAATAAGGCATTCAAGGGTAGATTATTGAACATTATTGCAACAATCAAGATTCATTTCCTCATGTCAAAGATGTATTGCACCATGCATGTTGTTTGAGCTAATGTGGTGATGTATTATTTGAGATCTATGCAAGAATTCAAAGGCATTGTTTTACATAAAGTTTCATGATCAAGATTTAAATCCATCGAGGCTACTTCATGCTAGTTTGCAAATCTATATTCCAAGGTTCAAATAAGGTTTGGTGAGTTGTTACATAGTGTTGTTCATTCATCATTCCTTCTTTCATGTTTCATTTAATTTCAAGGTTTAATTACCAAAATGAGGTTTGACCAAGGTAAACCCCCATTCACCTAACAAACAACATTTTTCTATCTTTAATGTGTGATTGCAGATTTTATGTGGAAGATCCTTTAGAGAGAAAATTGAAGAAAGTTGCAAGGAAAGTTGTCAAATCACAGAAAATCTTCTACAAGATTTTTTTCGATTGTCCAATAGTGAACACCTAGAATCTAGGAATGTAAATTGAGCAGAAGAGAACCCTAAAAGCATTTTTCAGAAACCCTAGCCAGGACCCATTCGTCATAGGGTGAATGAGTCCTTAGTGAGCTTCAAAAGGTGACTTTTGGTGAAAGGTACACAACATTTTCCCCTGATGAAGGGTACTTCCCTCACAATCTAAAACTCACAAAAACAACAGATAATGGCACAAACAAAATGCAAGAAGGAAGAAAATATTTTCTATTATCACTTAAATGAAAAATGAAAATACAACATTATATTTTCCATCACATGGGATTTCTGATTACATAAATTTACAAATTTGTAAATTGAAGCCACCATCTACGCTACTTTGGCCTCCTTTCTATAGCCCCTTTTCGCATCTTTTATTTGGAAAGTGTAACCTCCCTAGAATCTTCTGGAAAGTTTATTTTCCTCAAGAAGATAATTTGAAATTTTATTAATTTTGGTAGTACAACTTTGTGGGGTCATAACTTTTGATCCGATCATCAAATTTTTTATTATAATACCTTTTCGTAAAGTAGGGCCTAAAGGCCAACCACTTTCATTTTTCATCAATTTTTAGGCCCATCCGAAGCCTCTAAGTGCCTCAAAATTGACTTTGAATATTTTAATAGGATTTTTAGAAATTTAAATTTTAATCTCTCAAATGAAAAATGGTATCGAAGTGATTTCTTTACCATTCGCTTCAATTTACTATTCTGGAGGTCCGTGGAACCCGTGGTGTTTGGTGGTGCTAGGAAGAAGAAGCAGGTGTTTGGTTTGTAGCACATGGCAAGAGTGGAGGATTGGTGGAAGGTTTCTAAAAGTGGAGGGTATTAAGATAGACAATTTTCTTGGCAAATGGCTTATCAACCCTAGAATTTCTGCATCCACATGAGGGTTCAGAGCTAGGAAATCCCTTTGAGGGTTTCCTTGCACAAGACAATTTGGGAATCTTGTTCAAGCTTGAATATCCATGGGTGGAAGATTTCATTCGAACAATAATTGGGAGTGAGTTAATTAACACAAAAGCACAATGGATTCTACTACCATCTTAGGTGCTCTCTATCTTTTTATCAAATTTGATGGATTTCTATCAATGTTTAAGGGATTTAGAATATATTGTAGGTAAACATGTTAAGTGTCAGTTTCTTTAGGGTAATTCTATGCTAATGGCTGTGCAAGGACATAATATATCTAAGGAAAAAGGGCTTTATAGGTGGCTTGTTTTCACAGAAGCTTCTTATACAATGTCATGGTTATCAGGAAATTTACAATGCAATAAAACTAGCCTACTACTACAATAATGACTTCATTTTTTTGAAGGCATTGAGAGAGAATTGAAAGTTTCTTTTTTCTAGTCTAGAAGCTGATATAAAGGAAAAATATTTTGTAATTGCTTTCTTGCAGTCTCATGTTTGTTTTTCTCTTTGAAAAGAATCCACAGGTGGAGCAATTGAAAGTGGCTACCCAGGCGTACATTGCACCAGGAGCTTGTTCTCTTCCAGAAGGTCGTGAAGCTTAGTTTGAAGGTAATGAAGATCATGTTGAAAGGGCTCCTGTGCGTAAAAGGTTTGCTTTGTAGCCTATCATGGATATGGAGGAAGGTCAAGATGAAAACCAACTAGTATACATGGAAGAATGAAAAGTAGTATAATGGAAATCTTGATACAAAATGTTTCCCAAAGCTTCAAATGTGGCTATTTGTTTTGGGATTGTATATTTTGTGTTTGGGTCTAAAATATAGAAGTGATTGGCTTTATGTCTACTTATACTATTCTATTACAAGTGTTGCTTAAAGGGATAGAATGATATAACATTGTAATATAGCAATTCTATGATTCATCCATCATTAATATGACGCTAGGATAGGGGAAAAAAATTGCCAGGGTATACAATACTGCTATATTAGGGGTACAATAGATTAGAAAGAAAAATTCAGAGTTTGAAGTAATATTACATTTCAACAAACAAACTGAAATACTTTTTGTAGCTATTCTATCAATTAATATATATATATATAGGCATTAATTTCCTTTTACCTAAAAAAAGGATTTTGTGTCCAATCGTGCATAAATGCAAACTTACTAAAAATAGTAACCCTATCAAATTTAACCCTTATTGAAAAGAAACAACATTTTTTTGGGTGATGCAAGATTGCTCTTACACCCTGGATACTCCTACATCATCCTCTTTCCAAATTTGTTTACTATTCTTCATTTGCATATTACAACCCACATTTTGAATGAAATTAGGGGAATAGGTCCATTTTTCGTCAGTCCATTGTGGTGAACCCCATTTTCTTATATTTCATCTCCCAAACAACTTTGATTTTTTTCTTACTACAAGTCAAGGATCATCTCAGAAGCCTACAACCCAAAAATCAGGTTTTGGTCAACATTTTTGAGTGAGTTATGATGGTTTTATGATTTTTCAAATCTCCCAAACAGCTACAAATTTTTTTATTTATTTTTCAACTAGAGGTCAAGGATCATATCAGAAGCATATAGTCAAGAAATCAGGTTCAAGTCAACCTTTTTGAGCAAGTTATGACATTTTATGATTTTCCATAAATCTTAATTTCTAGTTGCAAATCAGTGAATTTTTTAGAAATTTTTACAGATCTAGAAGACTCTTAGAATTCTATAGGGGGTTTTTTCTTTACATTTTTTTATTTTGACTTCAAATAATTAATATAAAATTAGATCTTGGAAAATTAGTATTGCTTCATAAATCTACTCCCTAGGGATCAAATTAAGGAATTTTTCTAAAAAATATATATTTTTGGAAAGTTCTCAGAATTTTATTAGGGGTATCTTCTTTTCACTTTTATTTTTGGGGTTAAAAATATAGAAAATAATCGGATCTTGTTTCACTAGGCCAAAAACAAACAAAAAAAAATTAAAATTGCATTTTTATGATTAGCAAATATTTTCTTTACATATATTTTATTGCATCATAAGATTAATTTATGATCTTTGAAAGAGTTTTATTATAATTCCTGATGCCATCAAAAATAAATTTTTGTAACACGTTTCTTTTCTTTGGACTATCATGTTGGCATGTGTTTACACACTTGATTTGAGGAAGATAAAAGCTAGTTTGGAGCTCATCATATTGTATCAAGGAGTTTCAAACATAATTGAGAGCATTAAGTGTATTTGTTCTAAACTATCTCATTTACATTCCAAGTAATCAAAATATTTGATATCTATCATAAGAATCATTTATTTATTTATATCATCTTGCTTGGTGTGTCTTCCACATATTGAAATTGGGTTTAAAATTTATCATGTGCATTTTAGATTTGGGCTTAAAAATAAGCTCCTTGTCTTTTAGTCCTCAAGATATACTTACATATGTTCTCCTCTCGCATCCTAGTGATGACCTTGACTGCACTAGAAATAAGTATCTTGATTTTTATTTTTAGGAGGCCTACCTAGAGAAGTGCTTACTCTAGGGGATGACCCTTTGACTCCCATGTTCCGATGGAGTATAAATAGCGAGACGTGAATCAAAAGAAACACCTCTTGGAAGTGAAGTATTTTTAATCTAGGATAAGCCTTTTAGATCTTTGTACCTTAGAGAAGTGAAGGTGGAGAGTGGGTTACCCTCTCCTCTTAGTTGTTTGGTAGTATTTCCTTTCATCTATGGATTTAGGCCTCATGTACCCTTGTGGTATATAGAGGATACCTCTAGTTGATCTTGTAAAGCCTATAGTTTAAATTTTGGTCATCATTTCTTGTATATACAAGGATTGAAACACCCACTTGAGTAGGCTTGTTGATGTTTCTTGTGTGATTTAGTGTTTAGATCTCCTTCCTCAATTGAATCCAAAAGGGGACAAAATCCAAATTGATCCATAAGAAAAGTGTCTTCATTTTTTTATTTTCTTATTGCATCAAAAATTCAAAATTCAAAACAAGTCAACAAGAAATTCTATAGGTTTTTATTCTTTGTGTCCTCACATTCTTGTTGTTATATCTCTTTCCAAAAGATAACTGTTACCTAATTTTCACCCTCAGGCTCAATCAGGCCGAATATCGTGTGATAGAGGTTCGAGAAGGCTGGCTGGAGGAACACTTGCATTAGATGCAGGGGAAATGATGTTATAGTTTAGCATGTGGGTTAAATGTGGTTCCCAAGAGGGTTGAGCCTAGCATGTAGGCCTTCGGCTTGGGGGTGGGTTTTCCATCCTTTTGTGTTTTTCCTTGTCTTTTCCCTCTTTCCTTTTTGTTTTCCTCTTTCCTTTTCCTTGTCTCTGTCAGGGGCAGGATTAGACTGGGATCCGAATGTGGAACTTTTCGAAGGTTTTAGTTCCTGTTTCCAATCCGGTTCTAACCCCGCTTCCACCATTTTTGTCTTTATCGAGCCCCTTTTCCTTTTTTTTTGTTTTGGTTTCATCTGGATTCCCCCCCTTGCCAGTTTTAAAAGAGTGTTTTCATCGAGAGATGAAGATGTCACCCTGAGGTCTTGCCGACGCAGTAGGGTCTCAGTGAAGGGAACAAAGGCTCGAAAGGATGCAAGTGGGGTCGGCAGGATGTCTTGCCAACCAAGTAGGCTCTCCCCGAACTCAAGTGGACTTTTGGCAAAGCAGGGAGACTTCGATATAAAGTCTTAGCGATGCCCTTGGGTGTTGCCAATGAAAAATGACCAGAGTGGAAAAGAAGAGTTTGGTGAATGTCTCACCGACACACCCAAGTTCCCCGGGATGATGAGCCAAAAGAGTGCGGGAGTTTGGCGTAGGTCCCAACGACTAACTGAGGTCTCACCAAAAGAAAGGAAAGTCTTGGCCAGAAAAAAACAATGTCGCCGTGATGTCTTGACGAAAGCAAGATGTCTCCCCGACCGAAGAGAAAGTAGATCATTGCCAAGAGTCTTCCCGAGATGAGGGGTTCGCCGAAGGAAGAGGAATTCTGTAAGATGTTTTGGCGAACGAAGGTAGTCTCAGTGACAAGGAGGGAGATCGATATGACATCTAATTTTTGCTATGGAGTCTTCCCAACCTATTGATGTCTTGCAAAAAGGAATATGGAGCCCACTGGGGGATGGAATGCGTTCGGGGTGACCTTGAAAATTTCTTGCCAACCGATGACACAGGGTCTCGAGGTGACGTTTCATCTTTGATGAAGCATCTCACTGACACCAAGGTGTCTCACCAAATGAGGGGAAGATTGGGGGGTGAGTTTTAACATCGCCGCCAAGTGTAGCAGGTCTCTCCAAACAAGGCCTTCACTGACAGTGGAGATTTTTCCATGATATCCCAGTGCCAAATTTGTGTCTTTCCGATGGCCTTAGTGTTATTGGTATGACTAACTGAGCTCGATGTGAACTCTCATCGACTGTCCCATATTGCGCCGATGGTTGCCAAGTGATATAATCACATCGGCAAGACACTTTCAGTGTCTCACCGAGATGCGATTATTTTCAAAGGGAGCTTTGACTGCCTGCAGAGCCGCGTGGAAAATGCTCAACCAATCAAGAGGAGCTGAGATGAGCTATGGCAGTCTGATCAGAATAGAGAATATCAACCCTAGATGAATGCCACATGAATCATAGTGAGCTCAGTAGCATTCAAGGCGTTCGGCCAAGGAGCTTCGCGAGGACACGAGGACAAAGGAATGAATGTGGTAGTTGCTGAAAGATCAAGAGGACATCCCCTGAAGGAAATCTTTTCCATCGACATGGACACGCAGGGGTTCTGTAATTAATTTCATCAAAAGATCTATGGGAGATATTTTTGAGACCGATATTTTGTAGGCCCTAAGGGGCTGAGATCATTTCTATATATAAGGCATTTTTGCCTTTTTTGTAAAGGAGTTCAGATGTACACTCTTATGAAGTCTGTGACCCTTTTGTAGTCCTCTCTCAGACTAGCATGTTTTTGTAACTCAATTTGGAACATACTATACAAAATCTGCCTTGGTTACCATTGATGGTCCATCTTTGGCCTTCTGATTCTTGTGAAGTATTGTGCATTCTTTTGTGATTCATTGAGCTACTTAGTGAAATTTTCTCTGTCCTTATAGCTTTTGTTTCGTGTCATGCCTTTCTTTGCAAAAGTAGTATCATGTAGGTTTCAAACTGTGTTTACTTAATCTTGCGCATGATCTTCTATTTTGTGAAAATCTACCTTTCCTTCTTGAAGCTCATTGGCATGTCAAACCTGTTTGAATGTGTGATCTACAGGATCTTGTTGTGCAGCCTCATGGATGTCACCAGTATTCAAGTGTAGCCCGAGTATCTCATTGTTCCTGTCATTTTTCGGTGTATTACCTTAGTTTAGTTTTCATTTTATGCATTATCTCTCTCCCTTTTCCTTCAAGAATCAATAGCTTTAGGTGATACCCAAAGGAATTCGGCCTTCTTCGGAGGTTCACTTCAATCATAGGTGACCCACAACCTTGGAGTGATCCCATGTTGCTCTAGAATGCTCAGTTTCTTGCAAACTCAGCACAGGGTGCAATTCTAGGTGACAACAATAACATTCTTAAAAAAAATCCATAAACCAAAAAAACCATCAACAACACAACCAAAACTACCTTCCCCCTCCACCTCCACTTTCACAACAAAACATGGGTTCTCACCACCAACAAATCCCCAACCACCAAGCATACCATTACCAAAACACCCATCAATAAAACAACCAAAACTAACTTCCCCCTCCACCTCCACTTTCAAAATAAAACATGTGATCCACACTAGGCAACCAATCACTAGACACTTTAACTCAACAAATCCAAGATCTCCAACAAAAAGTGGCTAATTTTCAAAATAGGGGTTCAAACAAGAGATACACATTAGAGGTCATATGTCCTTATCATTTTCATAGGAACATACCATCACGACCAACCTAGCAATCATACCAATCCAACTTGAATTAACCTTCATTTTCTCATGATTCATACCATCACAAACAACTTATCAATCACATCAATCGAACCTACCAATGTCTTAAAATTATCCAACCTCCACATATTCATGTGCATCACTCCAATCACAACCAAAAAACTTTTAATTCATAAATCCCTTCTACCAACAACCCAACATACCACCTTGTACCTCACAAATGCACATGAGAAACACAAAATTCAACCAACCAAACAACACCTCACTTCCACTTAGGCACACAACAAGCAATCCTACCCCATCAAATAATTAGGAGAATACACAAAGAATTGTATCCAAGACAACATACAACACCTAAAAGCTAAATAAAACATATACGCCTTTGGGGGAGCCTATTGAATTGACCTTGAGGAAGTTAATTGCCTCTAATATCATCACACTTCCTAATTTTACTAGCTATGAATCCAAGATCAAACTTCCATGGTGGAATGATAATAAATATTGTGAGTATCACCAAAGCAAAGGTCAAAAAAATAAGAAATTTCCATAAGCTCAAGAATCTTATCCAAGACCTTATCGATCAAGGTTACATTACTATTGAATATCATCCCAATAATTCACCTAATGAAAAATTAAGCATATGTCAAGACACATTTTCCAAGCATGATAAAAATCATCTACCTATGTTTGGCCATGGCTCATTCCAAAGAGATCACACCAATGATACAACCTCCTCTTATGATTCCATTTCTCCCACCATTCCTTCATCCCCTAAAGCTTTGAAAAATCATTCCACACCATCTCCATTAAATAGATCACCAAATAGTAAAACCTTTCAAGCTTATCCCCAAGGGCTATCCATAATAGATAATCATGAAATCTAAGCTAATTCATCTCTTGATACAAATTCCTTCCATGATTCAGAAGAACCAAATCCAACACCATCATTCACTCCATTATCAATAAATATCACTACAAAGAGCCCCATTCCAAACCCATCCCTGTCATGTAAAAATAATGAATCCATCCAAAATTCCCATATACATATCCAAACTCATACCCCATATTTAGAATTGGATCCATGTCAAGAGAATAATCCAAAGAATTCTAACATAGATTCCCTTACATATCAAGATCAAAGCATCCCTTCCACACCCCACATGATCCCCTTCCATCCAAAGAGAAAATTGTCCCTTCCATACTATCTCATGATCCCTCTCTAAATCAAGATAAAAGTACACCTACCCCATCTAATGATACCCCTCCTAATCAAGATCAAGATGTCTCATCCACTCCATCACATGATCCCCTTATATCTAATCATCCCCTTCCATATCAAGAGCAATATATCCCTTAAATCCCATCCCATGATCCTACCCCAAGTCAAGATCAAATTTTCCATCCTTCTCCATCTCATGATCCAAGTATCCTTTCATCTCTGTGTCATGATCACAATCCTCCACAAGATGAAATCACCCCCATCCAAGCTACTCATGAACCCCACACCTATCAAATAGTTTCATCCACATTCATCCAATCTAGTTTCCTCCAAGAACCTATCATTCCTTCCATGCTATATCCTCCTCAAAATGGACTCACATGTTGTTTTAAAAACAACAAGTAACCCATTGGAAAAAGGATTTTTCAAAAAATGCAATATCAAGGCAAAGGTTTAGGCCTACATGAGCAAGGCATATTAGAACCCATCCAAATCCAATAAAATCCTAATTATCATGGCCTTGGCTATAAGTCTCTAGATGTTTGTACTCCATCCTCCAAATATAGTTTGGGACCTTATATTATTAAACCAAAGCCTTCACCCCTTCCATCCATCTTGGGTCCCTATATTCCAAAGCCAAATCCTTCATCCCTTCGATCCATCTTTGGCCCTTATGTTCCAAATCCCAAAGCTTCATCTCTTCTATCTATATTGGACCCTTATGTCCCAAAACCAAGTCATTCATCCCTTCCATCCATCTTGGGTCCTTACATTCCATCACCTAGAATTCCTACTCTAAAATCCCATTATCCTCTTTATCCATCACCTCATATCCCTAATCAACATCACCAAAGGCACACATTCTTGAAATACTTCCAACATCCTACCTACATCAACCCATTCATAAGACCTCCATATAATTACTCTCCATCCACCAATACCATTGCTCTTGGAAGTAATGTGGATGCCAATAATAAAGCCAAGAAACCACCAAAATCAATTGATCAACATGTCACATAAAAAAAAACATGAAAAAAAAAGAAAAATATGATCCAAATTAAAAAAAATCAAATCCCAAGGGCCACAAAGGCCCATGAAGAAAAAATAAAAGTCAAAATCCATGTGGATTCCTAAAATACTTATAGAATCAATGCATCCCAAAGAAAAATCAAAATTGGCATCAAAAATTGCTCATCCAAAAGCTTCATCCAATCCTAAGTACTTCACCCCATTTAATAATCCTTCATCACCTCCATCCATTTTGGGTCTATATATCCCAATATTTACATCCACTGCTCCATCTATGTTGGAAAAATAAGGACAAACAATTGAGAGGGGGAGGGGTGAATCAGTTGTCATAGAATACTTAAATATTTTCAAACTTTATTTAACTCAATCTCAGATCTGATGAATAAACAATAAACCATAAACATTCAACACATCAGAAACATGTAGAGAACACCAATATTTTCTTACATGGAAACCTTGTTAGGGGAAAAACCACGGTGGAGGTTAGTCCACAATATTATACCCTGTTAAAAGTATAATGGTAAATAATGGGAATGCACATGCATTCAGGCACACTGCCTAGAGCTCACTTCTCAAATACAAAAGAGGACTCACTATCCAAAGAAAAATTTGGATTAAAACCATCCAAATTGTGAACTAAGAAAATAGCTTCTACACAAGCCTAATTACAGTTCTAGTTAAGCACAAAAAAACCTTCTTCACTCTTCGCTCAAACTTCTTCACACTTCGCTCAATCTTCTTCACACTCTTCTCTACAATCAAATGATATTCACACATACACACATGGGAGCACATGAAGCACACTTTACATTGATGAAACAATCACTCTTATATATTTGCAACATGAGATTACATCAACAACTTAGTTGACCAAAGATATAAAACATATTTTCAATTTCAGCCCAAATTTACAAATAAATTTTCAATGCGAATCCACCAAGGTTGGCCACAACATAGTGGAGACCCAAATTAACAACTTCAACCCAAAAAGACTTCAATTAATTTCACCTCGAAGATCCACTACACATTACACCCATCATGTTGGCCAAGAACATGAGAAACTGAACATATAGAGAAAAATATTTGACCGCGAGCACATCGATCAATGTGGATGTCCACAAAGATAGAGAATGATCTAGAAACATAAAAGAACACCAAGAAACAATAGAGAAACATCTGCAACAACTAGAATTACCAAAATTATACCAACTTTAATGAAGAACACTGACAGAGACCACAAAAACACTGTCAGAACATAGATCATAATTTGAAGAAATCTTCATGCAGACCTCTGAAACTTCTAGAGGATGGACTAGATACACTCAACAATAAACTCTTTAGTCCACAAAAAAATATTTTCAACATACAGAACAAGACACCTTCATGACCTTCACAGTTCTATTGGGAACCTACAATACTTTCTTTTACAATTTTCTCAATATCCTTGACATATACAACCTTCAATAAACCAAATGCTAATAGTATTGACATCAATGACAACAAGATATTAGCCACACAACCACAACATCCAAAAATATCCCCCGTTGGCATTGATGGAAACACTTGATGTAAAGAACACCATCAACCCAACTCTCAATCAACACTTACTCCTCCTTAGATTTTGACTATTCTTCCTTGAATTCTACTGCAAGATCTTCTCCCCACAAGAATTTCTATTCTAGATAGGCAGTAGTTTTTCACATTACTCTTCTCCCCCTTTGAAATCAATGGCGAAGATAAACATTATCTTTCCACATGTAAGCTCTGAACCACATATTTTCACATCTGAATACTCCCCCTAAGTAGCAGCGATAGAAACATCAATCTGGATAAGAATATGATCATGAAATGCACAGATTGATGCATGTTAATGCACCCTAGTTCATATCAGGAGGGGTAATCACCCCTAGCATCCCTCTGAGATACTCAAAAGTATCCTTCGGCAATGACTTAGTGAAAATATCTGCAATTTGTTCTTTGGTAGGCACATATTCCAGTCTGACTTCTTTTTCACTCACTTTCTCCCTCAAAAAGTGAAACTTGATTGATATATGTTTGGTCTTAAAGTGTAGCACTAGATTCTTTGATATGTTGATTGCACCTGAGTTATCATAGTATATGGCAATAGGTTCATCATATACTACTATGATATCTTTCAACATCTATTTCATCCACATCACTTGAGTACAGTTATTTGCAAGAACAATATACTTTGCTTCAATAGTAGATAGAGAAATGGAATTCTTCTTTTTGCTCAACCAAGACACCAACTTCTTCCCTAGGAAGAAAGCACCACCACTAGTACTCTTTCTATCATCTACATCTCCTGCCCAATCCGCATCAGTATATGCATTTAGAGTAAGATCATCATCCTTAGGGTACCAAAGCCCAAAATCAACTGTTCCTTTCAGATACCTAAAGATTCTCTTAACAACAGTCACATGAGATTCTTTTGGATTGGCCTAAAATCTAGCAATCATACATGCAACATTCATAATGTCTGGTCTATTCTGAGTTAAGTAGATAAATTCACCAATCATTGATATGTATCTTGTTTGATTTTCCTTAGGAGACTCATCATTCTGTGTCAACTTACATCCAGTTACCATGGGAGTACCAACAGGTTTTGAATCATCCATGCCAAACTTCTTCAACAACTCTCACATATTTGGACTGAGATATGAAAATCCCCTTGTCTAACTAAGTAACTTGTAATCCCAAAAAGAACTTCATCTCTCCAATCATACTCATTTCAAATTCACTCTTCATTTCATCAGTAAACTTCATACATAGATTGTCATCTCCTCTAAAACTAATGCCATCAACAAATACCTCAATTATCAACTCTTTGTCATGATACAACTTGAAATACAAGTTGTTGTTAGAAATACCTTTATTGAATCCAAGCTTTAGTAAATATTTATCTGGTCTAGCATACCAGGCTCTAGGGGATTTCTTGAGTCCATATAGAGCTTTCTTCAATTGGAAAACCATTTCTTCCTTGTTAGTTAGTTGAAATCCATCTGACTATTCAACATATACTTCTTCTAACTCACCATTTAGAAAAGCTGACTTTACATCCATTTGATAGACTTTATAGTTCTTATATGTAGAATAAGCAAGAAATAATCTAATAGCTTCAATTCTGGAAACAAGGGCAAAGGTTTCTTCAAAATCAATACCTTCCATTTGTGAATACCCTTTACGTACCAGTCTTGCTTTATTCTGGACCACTTCACCTTGTTCATTTAGCTTATTTTGAAAGACCCATTTAGTACCAATTACATTTTTATCTTTTGGTCTGGGAACTAGTATCCATGCATCATTCTTTTCAATTTGCATTAATTCTTCCTTCATAGCTTCCATCCAATGTTCATCATTGCAAGCTTCACTGACATCTTTAGGTTCAATCTTGGATATCGGGCAATACTCTTTTGCAATCTTTCTTCTAGTTTGCACACCTTTATTCTTATCTCCTATAAATTGATTTTTAGAATGATTTAGCTTTACAAAACTCAAAGTTTTAGGATTTTCTCAAACTTATGATTCTTCTATTCTTTCTTTTGTACTTGCACTTGTCTATGCTTCCTGACTATCTTGATTTACCAGAAAAAATTGAAGTCTTACCAAAACATATGGCGCAATTTGAAGTTGATTTTGTGTCTGAACATTCTTCCTTTTATTTGTATTGTCTTCATCTGAATCATATCCACAATATCTAGATGATTTAGTAGAATCCTCATCAACTCTGACATTTTCACTCTTAACCATTTTTCTCAGTCTTCTATGATAGCACCAGTAGGCCTTTCTTTTAATATAATAAACTAGAAAGATTACTTCATCGCTTCTTGCATCAAACTTTCTTGTATCATCATCTCTCTTGATGTAGCATTTGCTTCCAAAGATCTTGAAATATTTAACAGTAGGCTTATAACGAAGCCATAATTCAAAAGGAGTCTTACCAGAATTACCATTTACATTTACTCAGTTCAAAGTGTACACAACAGTGCTTACTGCTTCACTCCAATAGATGTGAGGCACATTTCCTTCAATCATCATTGTTCTAGCAGCATCCAAAATTGTTCTATTCTTCCTCTCTACAATGCCATTATGTTGAGGAGTTTGGGGAGCAGATAATTTTCTTCTGATTCCATGCTTTTCACAAAAAGAATTAAACTCACTGGAGGTGAACTCACCACCTCTTTCTGACCTTAGGCATTTTATTTTCAGACCTTTCTTATTTTCTGCCATAGCTTTGAAACTTTTGAACTTTTCTAATGCTTCACATTTTTCTCTTAAGAAAGCAACCCATATCATTCTAGAATCAATAATCAACATAAAGTACCTTTCACCATGGAGACTTCTAACTCTAGAGGAACCACATAGATCGGTATGCACAAGCTCCAGTAATCCATTTGAGTTATCCTGTTTGCTATGAAAACAAACTCTAGTCTGTTTTCCCATTTGACACTCTTTGTAAATTGTATTAGCAGGCTTCACTAGCTTAGGTAGATCTCTTACTACTTGAGTGGAACTTATTTTGACAATGTTATCTAAATTCACATGAGACAACCTTCTATTCCATAACCAACTTTCATCTACTTGAGAAATTAAACAAATTTCACTAGCAACATTCAAGTGAAAAATATTACCTTTTTTTTGTTTACCTGAGGAAATTACATTTCTAGAGCTTCCATATATCCTGCATCTTCCATCTTTGAACTGAAGATCATAACCTTTGTCTACCATCCATCTAACACTCAGTAGGTTATTCTTCAAGCCTTCAACATAAAGAACATCATTAGTGTTATGCTTAACACCAAGACAAATAGATCCTCTGCCATGAATCACACAAGCATTGTTATCTCCAAATCTTACAACCCCACCATAATACTTCTCTAGACTTACAAATTTTATTTTGTCACCAGTCATATGATGTGAGCATCCGCTGTCAATGACCCACTCATCCTTTTCTTCAATTCGGGCTGCAAGAGCTTTCTCAACTTTATCAGATTCAATAGCCACATGACTATTTTCCTTGATAGCAATGAAAACCCAATCATCTTCATTTCCATTATCTTTATTGGAATCATCATTAGTCACACCTTCTTTGACAAAATAGCATTTCTTTTGGAATCTGGATTTGTAAGGCTTAGATCTAGGAACTCTTTCAAGACACCTTGACGCAAAATGACCTATTTTACTACAAAAATTTTTTGATAGGAAGCTTTCCTTTATACTTACCTTGTCCTCTACCTTCTTTCTTTACAATAAGTGCTTCCAACTCTTATACTTCTCTTTCTTCATCTTCAAGATGTTTCATTTCTTCCTCATACTTGAATGTCTTTCTAGAACTCTCTCCCAAATCATATCTTTGCTTGTTTCTTCCAGATACAGTAGCCTTAAATGCAATTTCAGTCTTAGGAACAAAATCACCAAATTCACTAAACTCAAAGGCAACAAGTTTACCAATTAGTGTATCCCTTGTCACATTCGTCAAAGATCTGGTTTCTTCAATAGCATGAGCCTTGTATTTGTAGGAGGGAGGTAATGATCTGAGCACCTTAGCCACAATTTCTTCCTCATCCAGGGTACCACCAACACATCTAATACCCATCACTATTTCATTTACTCTTTGCATAAAAGAAGAAATATTTTCATCTTCACCCATCTTCAAATTTTCATACTTACCTTTCAAACTTTGTAGCTTAGCCATCTTCACATGTACATCTCCTTCATACAAAGTTTCCAGCTTTGTCCACATCTCATGAGTTGTCTTTAGACCTAACACATTTTTCATTTCTAAATTTGTTAAAGCACTCAACAAAGCTTCCATAGCCCTGACATTATTCTCAGCCTCTTTAATCTCATCAATAGTGGAGGGACCATTCTGAGGAATAACATATTGATTCTTTGTAATTTTCTAGAAGGGTTCACCAATACAAGTTTTAAATGACACTCCATCCTAGCTTTCCACAATGAGTAATTTTTTCCATCAAATCTAGGACTGTCCTTCTTGTATAATGCCATCTCAGATCACCTCGAGCTTTTAAAATTCTTCAGAGGAACCAACTCTAATACCAATTGTTGGAAAAACAAGGACATACAACTGAGAGGGGGTTGAATCAGTTGTCACAGAATACTTAAATCTTTTCAAACTTTATTTAACTCAATCTCAGATCTGATGAATAAACAATAAACCATAAACATTCAACACATCAGAAACACAGAGAACACCAATATTTTATTACGTGGAAACCCTGTTAGGGGAAAAACCACAGTGGAGGTTAGTCCACAATATTATACCCTGTTAAAAGTATAATGAGAATTAATGGGAATGCACATGCATTCAGGCACACTCCCTAGAGCTCACTGCTCAAATACAAAAGAGGACTCACTATCCAAAGAAAATTTTGGATTAAAACCATCCAAATTGTGAACTAAGAAAATAGCTTCTACATAAGCCTAGTTACAGTTCCAATTAAGCACAAAGAAACCTTCTTCACTCTTCACTCAAACTTCTTCACACTTCACTTAGTCTTCTTCACACTTTGCTCTGCAATCGAATGATATTCACACATACACACATGGGAGCACATAGATCACATTTTACACCAATGGAACAATTGATCTTATATATCTGCAACATGATATTACATCAAAAACTTAATCGACCAAAGATATAAAACATATTTTCAATGTCAACCCAAATTTACAAATAAATTTTTAATGTGAATCCACCAAGGTCAGCCACAACATAGTGGAGACCCAAATTAACAACTCCAACCCAAAAAGACTTCAATTAATTTCACCTCGAAGATCCACTACATGCTACACCCATCATGTCAGCCAAGAACATGAGAAACCAAACATACAGAGAAATATATTTGACCGCGAGCACATCGATCAATGTGGGCGTACCAAAAAGATAGAGTGTGATAAAGAAACATCCAAGAACACCAAGAAACAATAGAGAAACATCTAAAACAACTAGAATTACCAGAATTATACCAACTTTAATCAAGAACACTGACAGAGACCACCAAAACACTGTCAGAACACAAATCTTCATAATTTGAACAAATCTTCACGCTGACCTCTGAAACTTTTGGAGGATGGACTAGATACACTCAAAAATAAACCCTTTAGTCCACAACAATTGATTTTCAATGTACAAAAGAAGACACCTTCATGATCTTCACAATTCCACTGGGAACTTGCAATACTTTCTTTTACAATTTTCTCAATATCCTCGACATATACAACCTTTAATACACCAAATGCTAATAGTGTTGACATCAATGACAACCACATATCAATCACACAACCACAACATCCAACAATCTAAACCTAAAAAAAGAAAGTCCACTTCTCTTCCACAACTCCACAACCCCTTAATGTGTGTTCCAATGTTGACCTTGCCAACATTCCTGGATCCTTGCACCCAAAATTCTTCCAATATCCCATCAATTATCTATTTCTTATGCACCATAATCTTTCTCTACTATTCCAATTCTTTGCATAAATGTTTTTCATTATGACATCACCCTACCAACATCTATGAGCATACCTCCAAGTGTCCATGGTCTAATAGAGTACTCCTTCAAGGGATACCATCCATGGAACTAGACTCTTGAGTCCTTCATCTCCCTATCATGCATCCACTTATCCATATCCTTATCCTTCTCCATGCATCCTATTCCCAAAATTTCAAAAAAAAATGGAAAAATGAAAAAAAAAGTAAAGAGAAATCATTCGTCCAATGGTGAAAACCACTTTAGTGCCACCTTGGACAAGTACTACATATTATGAAAACCTAGTAAACAAGTTTCATGTGTAATTCATTATCCTCTTGCACTCTACACTTGGGGGTAAGTTTCATCCATGCTATCCTACCTACCACATCCTCCTTTATCCCTCATTTCCTATCCATTACCCTACTTACATTCATCCTTCTATTTTTTCACCTTTGATCTTTACAGGGCTAAGGATCTCCATAAGTATCATGCCACATATCTACTTCATCTTATGTACACCCTTCAAGATATATCCATTATCTTATCCATGTCTTATTTCCATCTTTGATCTTTCTTATCATATTCATGTCATATTTCCATTTTATCCATATCCTATCTATATCCTATACAAATCCATCCCTTGATCTTGATAAAAACCTAGGGGCATATACTTCAAAACATGTTTTTGGAAAACTCTTGACATGTCCATTTCTTGGGACCACATACCATTTAATTCAAACTTTCATTACCACCATAGCCATATGTCTAACCCCTTAGCTTAGAGAAAACATTTTATCCCATTATGAGTTACTCCTTGGAAATGAAATGGGCTCCCCATTCCATAATAAGTTACCCCCATCCTTCACCTATCCATTTTTCATTGCACTATTCCATTCATCAAGTCATAATGTTCCATGTCTTCCTGGGCACTAGGGAAAAGTGAGTACATCTTTCTTGGAAATAAATCCATACACATTTATTTTACCTCAATGGATGATCTAGACATCTTCTATAAATTCAAATATTCCAAAAATATAAAAAATCAAAACATGTCAAAAATTCAAAAAAATAAAAAACATTTTAAAAATCCAAATAATCCTTGAAAAATCGAAAAAATATTTTAAAAATTCTAGAATTCCAAACTATCCAATTATTCTCCAATCATAACCAATCAGTTGCCTAATCACAAGTATCTATCAACATCAATTATGCCTATCAGCTATCAGTTGTCTTATACAGGTTGTTGTATCCTCAAAACTAGACTAAGCATCCTATACAAGGTGTCTCATCCTTGAAACCAAACACAATCCTATCATTTATCTTATGCAG
Source organism: Sequoia sempervirens (assembly GCA_007258455.2). NCBI lineage: Eukaryota > Viridiplantae > Streptophyta > Pinopsida > Cupressales > Cupressaceae > Sequoia > Sequoia sempervirens. The sequence goes on from VDFB02356973.1 coordinate 116,567, forward strand.
GATGTTGCATTGTCGAAACCAAACTCGACATCTTATACAAGCTGCTTCATTTCCTAAAACCAAACATTATCCAGAATCCTATCATGCAAAAACCCATTGATTGGAAAGAAGATCTAAATGGTTGTTGACTCGTTGGTCCAGTTTTTCTTATCTTTTATATTGATTTATCTTTGGTCATGTTACTATGCACTTCAAGTAAGTCCACAAGTGATGAGAGGAGTGATGATGGATCATGAACTTTTTCTCTTTGATTTTTTTTTGCAGTTTGTCTTGGCAATATGACTGGGGAAACTAAGTTCTTTGTGTGTGATTGGGGTTCCATCTGGTATAACAAAAATATCTTATACAATCAAAGTTCATCTAATGCTTTCTTGCATGAGGACTAACATGCTTTGTGGTTACTTCCTCACATATTCTAACAAGGTTCTATGGTTACTAGTCTGCATCATGGCACTCCTTTGTCATGTGTCTATTTTACAAGGGGTAATATTACACATCCTTGTCCATGGCATATCTTGGTGTTCATTATCCATTGCCACAATAAATTTCTCTATGATTATAATCATGCAATAAAATTGAAGTTCAAAATCTATTAGAAAAATCTTGTGTCAATCTCAATCCATTTCATCCATCTCATTTCATCTCATCTAACCATTCTTCACTTCTTACTAATATTTTCTTCTAGTTAACATTTCTTTCGTCAGTCCTCACATTTGTGCCTACCAAATTGATCTATTAGTAAACTTTCCAAAAAAAATCATTTTTTTGAAAATTTGTCAAATTTCTTGAGTGGGCATCATCCTATCCCGCCACAACTGGAGCATGTCAGGGCAGACTAGGCTAGGTCCTGAGCTGATTTTTCCTGATTATTCTTTGACATAATGCTCAAAATTGCATTGTATCAAAGAGGGGGAAAATAGACACTGAAAAAATATCTTGAGCTTGCTAGCAACATTTTCTCACTAATTTGAGGCTTTTTTGCATAGTTATATAATTTTAATTGTTTAATTATTTTCTAATGTCATATTCTTTTATTAATTAAATAATTTTCAATTATTTAATTAATTAATTTAATCTTTTTTTTATTAATTAAATAAATCTTATTTATTTAATTATGTCATTAATTCCCCTATTTTTTTGATATTTAAATAAATTCTTATTTATTTAATTATTCAATTTCATTTTCCCTTCTTTCTTTTATAATTAAATAATTATTTTTAATTATTTAATTATTCATTTTCCCTCTCCTAAATTAAATAATTGTTGTAATTATTTAATTTATTTATTCTTATTGAAGTCCTATTTCTCACATAATTTTTTGGATCATAGTCCATTCTTCCTATCCTTATCTCTTTTCCTCTCAATTAATCCCATCCATTGATCATCATACATCATCACTCAATTCTCACCCTTTATTTGAATTGGGAATAAAAGCAAGCTATCAATCCCATTTTTATTTTTTTTAAAAGGGGTAAGAACTTTATTGAAACCGAGAAGTAAACAATACAAAGAGATTAGGGATCCAGAAGGAACCCAAGAAAATAAAACACATGAACACTCAACCCAAACAAAACCACCACCCACACAACCACAAACACCTCAACCAACCAAATCATCAGAAAGGACCCTCTCTAATTCTTGATGATAATTAGGGGATAACTACCCCCAACCCTCAATCTTCCAGTCATCATCCTGCTTCGAAGCCCACTTGGACAAACAATCAATGCCCCTATTCCATTCGCATGGGATGTGGGTAAAAGAAACCACCTCTAGCATAGAGCACATCTACATAATTTGATGAACAACCAAAGAAAGATACCAATTAACATTAGTCAATTTTTCTCATTCAACAAATTAACAATAATCTATGAGTCAAATTCATAGATAATCTTACGCCAACCCAAAGCACAAGCACACTCAATGGCCCAGAGAATTTCCAACTATAAAGTTGTTAGAATGCTTCCCTTTATGAAAGGAGAAGAGGAAAATAATTGATCCAAAAAAGTCTCTTCCAATTCCACCAATCCCAGCAGGCCTAGGATTACCCCTAGAGGAACCATCAATATTGATCTTCAAAATATCCACTGGAGGAGGCAGCCATCTGCCAACCCTTTGAACCTTCTTTTTAGCCTGCCTACCTCTTCTGACACAAGCAGAGCTAGAAGTCAATCCCTATAAGCAAATTCTATTGAAAATATCATCATCACTTCTTTCCAAAGGATACACCACTTCACATTAGCTTCCACTATCTCTTGGATAATACCAACAATTTTGTGCCAAACTTGTTGAACCATCATCCTATCCCCACGAAAAAAATCCTACAATTCCTTTCCAACTAAGTTTTCCAAAGAATGAAGGTAGGACCAATGCACTAGATAACTTGGAGGAAAGAGGCTTGAGAGGGAGGTCTTCTCATACTACTCTAGAACTCAACAAGGGAAGAAGCATGAACACAAGGATGCTTCCAAACACCCCACCATAAATGCCAAAGCAACATAGAGAAAGAGCAACGAAAAAAAAAGTAGGAAGAATCTTGCTCACTACAACTACACAAAACACAAACAAAAGGGCCTTAGAATCCCAGATTCCAAAGATTGTCTCAAGTCAAACATCTATTCCAAGCTAGATTGCACACAAAATAATTACACTTTGGAAAAGAGAATTTGTTCCACACATTTTTCCTCCAAGGAACCTCCACCCCACCAAACTTACAGGCCAACAAATCTTGATACCCACTTGCCACAGTGAAAGTACCCCTAGGATTTGGACTCCAAGCAAGAACATCCTTATCCCTAAGAGAGTTCCATTGTCTACTAGCAAAAATATTTTGAAGTTTAGCACAATCCTCCTTTGAACCAATAGTAGGCCACTCACAAGGTTCCTTCCACCTAGTCACCTCCATCCACCCACAAGGATAAGAAAACTTAAAATCAATCACCCTTGACCATCCAGCCTCCAAGAAGCACTGGAAAAGATTCAAAAAAATAGGATATTGATAAAAAATGGGGGGAGAAACCATCCCAAGAATCAAACCAAAAGAGAGCCTCAACCCCCTATTGCATATCTAGAACAATCCATCCTTGATCAATGCAACCCCTTTCTTAAGAGTAGCCCAAATCACTGAACCTTTCCCCACCAGAGGGTAGCGGCTAATCTCCTCCTTTGGAACTCCCAAAAGGTACTTGTGAGATAAAATCCTAGCCTAGATATGGTCCTGTTCTAAACACCACCTCCAATAAAGCTTAGCATCCAATGCCAACCCAGAAAAAAATGACTACCACAATCCAAGACCCCCAAACTACTTCAGTCTACACACAATATCCCACTTCATAAGGCTCCACTTAGAAGAAGACAAGCTACCTGCCCATAAGAATTATCTATCCAAACAACCAAATCCTTAACAAACCCAACTAGAGCAACCTGGAGCATACACCTATAGATGGGAAGAGCCTGCACCATAGATTTAAGAAGTTGAACACGCCCAACAAAGGACAACCATCTACGAGTCCAATGATTAACCTTCGCACAAAACTTGTCCAAAATATTCTACCAAGAACCCATAGAAAGAATACCAAAAGAGATAGGAATGCCAAGATAGGTTAAAGGGAGAGATCCAATCTGAAACCTCAAAATATGATCAATCCCCTATTGAATAGGCTATGGAGTATTGAAGAAGAAAATAGAAGATTTATCTTCATTAATCCTTTGACCAAAAGTAGCAAGATAAGTATCCAAGGTCTTGCAAAAATTAGTGGCTTCTCTGACCTTAGCCACACCCATCAGAGTGGTATCATCAACAAATTGCAAGTGTGATTGAGGAGGTAAACCATTGCCCCAGACCCAACCTTGGATAAGACCGCACTCCACATTGCTCTTCAACACTCTCTCCAAACCTTCCACCATAAGAATAAATAAATAGGGAGAGAGAGGATCCCCTTGACGAAGACCTTTGGATGCCCCAAATAAAGTAGACAATTCACCATTTATCAACATTTAAAAATAGGTGGTTGTTACACAAATCATAATCTGCATAACCCATTCCTCAACAAAACAAAAAGTAGAAAGAACCTTATGCAAAAAGGACCACTTAACTCTATCATAGGCCTTTTCCATATCCAACTTGATGAGCATGTCTTTTTCTTTAGAGTTCGCCATAGAATGAATAATTTTAGTAGCAATTACCACACCATCTAGTATTTTCCTATCAACCACAGAGCCACCCTGCTTCTTAGAAACAAGCTTCCTGAGTCATCACTTCAACCTCTCAGCAATCAACTTGGAAAGAATTTTAAAGACCACATTACAGAGGGAGATATTCCAAAACAAACTTAGTCGGTCAATACATCACATTTTGGTATGAGAGAAAGAAAGAATTTATAGCCCTCAACATCTACTTGTTCCTTTGAGATTCATGAACCACCCCTAGAAGATCCATCTTTATAATGTCCCAAAATTCCTGAAAGAATTCAATTGAAAAGCCATCTAGACCTGGATCTTTCCCTTTCTTTGTCTAAAAATTTGTGGCCTCTAATTCCTCCAAGGAAATACCCCTCAAGAGGTGCTCATTCATCTCCATAGAAACTAGAGAAGGGATAAACAGAGAACATGGTTTTCCTCCATTAACAACTTAGCGAGTCCTCCCTAAGCAAAGAAGAAAAGTACTGTGAGGCTTCCATGGAAATATCCCCAAAAGAAGTCAAATGCACACCCCTATCACTAACAAGAAGAGGGATTGAATTACCATGTCTCCTGGCCTTCACAGAGTTGAAGAAAGCAGTGTTTTTGTGCCCCTCCTACATCTAGTCAATCTGAGCCTTTTGTTTCCAATAAATCTCCTCTCGTAATTCCCACTCCTCTAGATCCTTCAAAGCCCTTGCTTCCTCCTTGAGAGAGTCCTCTAAAAGACAAAATTCCCTAATCTCACAGGTGATAACTATTAGGGTTAGAAATGGCAGATCTAACAATTAAATGCAGATTTTAATTAATAAACAGAGAAACTAAAACATACACAGAATAAATCATAACACAAATAATTTAACGTGGCTCACCCAATCCGGGCTACATCCACCAAACCGCAGCCATCCAATACTTTTATTATCTAGTAAAAAACCCTTTTACAATCTTGCGAATAATCATGTTTTTCATCATACCGTAATCCCCATCCAAACCCCTTTTTAACAAGCTTAGAAGCTTCCAGATTTTTGGGTTCTACAAAATCGGATTTTTCTTTTTCCATTGATTTTTCCCTTTTTTAGTGATCACGCGAAAAAGTAGGAGGAAATTTTTTCTTGGGGGCTGCCACCCCCGAACCACCGCCCAAGGCCCAGCCCAACCCTGGACCCCGGCAAGGACAGGGGGCTGGGGTGTACAGTATACCATGGGCTATATAGTATAGCATGATCAGTTGCCACATACCAACAATAAACATGTAAATCAGCTTGAGCAACAACCTTAGCATGGAAAATATTGTCGAAACATTTCCTGTTCCACCTTTTGAGTTGGTACTTCACATACTAAAACTGCTTGGAAAAGAATTACATCACAATGCCAAAAGTAGGCCTACCCAATTGCCACCATTCAGCAACATAATCTTTTAGAGAGGGATCCCACAACTACATAAGTTGAAACTTGAAGGAGGGAGAATGAACAAAACAAGCCAAAGTGGTGGATAACTTAATAGGCCAATGATCCAAACCCCTCTAATCCATAATCTTAGAGATAGTAGACCAAGGTCCACCAACCCAGAAGCAAGAAACCAGGAACCTGTCCAACCTCTTCGCAATACAGTCATCCCCAATTCTCCTATTATTCTAAGTGAACTTTCTATTACTGGGCTTAATATCAATAAGGTTCAAAGTTGAGATATTATCCCCAAGAAGAAAAGCAAAAGGATCTAACCTCAACATTCCCCCCTCTTTTCCTCTAGTTCAGTAATATCATTGAAGTCATCAACAATGATCCAAGGAAAAAGAGGAGAAGAGCTTCAAATAAACTGAATGTGAGACAACATTTTCTTCTTACCAAGAAAATCAGTAGGAGCATAAACATTGGAAAGAAGAATAATTTCACCAGTTTCCAGACTCAATGCCACCATTGAAATATAGGACTTGTAGAACACCCACCAAAGAGGACAAATCTTCAATGAATTTCATAAGCATGCCAAACCCCCAACATTACCTTGGGAACCAATCCACTAGAATTGACCTCACCTCCAAAGTTTAGAAACTAAAACACTCATGTTCTCAACAAACAACTTAGTTTATTGTGAGAAAAGCACATCAGGAAAATGATTTCTCACCAGATCATGAACAACTTTTTTCGAGGGCCATTGTTCAAGCCCCTAACATTCCATGATATGATAATCATTTTTGAGGGTTGGAAAAGTGAGAATCAAGGGTCTTAACATAACTTGATTCCACCAACGTCTCCCCCATCATCTTAATCTTCTCCAAATATTTCTTTCTCCTGACCTTGGAAGGATTTTCAGGATCCCCTTTCTTACGATATTTCTATAGAAGCCCCAAAGAAGGAGAAGCCTTGTTTCCTCTTTCTAGTTCCTACATCACCTTCTCTACCACCTCCATATTTCTCATATCAGCATGGACCTCAGGACCTACTAAAGCCACCAAACCAAGATCAGTATCCATTTGAATTAAGCCAACTCCCATAGTATTTTGAAGAGTTCCCGAGTCATTCCCCTCCTGAACCTCTTCCAAAACACCATGATCTAGAGCTAACTTACTAGGGTTCACCTCTTGATTACTAAGATCATCCAATACCTCAAAGTGATTAAAGGTATCTCCTTCTTGCCTCTCCTGATCCAAGTGCATCTAGAAAACCTAAAAAAATTATAGTCTTAGAATCAGGTGGAACCAACTCCATCACATAGGGATCGCCTACACAGTCCTAATGCAACTTGAATCACGTCAAAAGGAGATCATACACCCGAGATATGCTTGGTCAAAGTTGAGGTCAAACTAGGTACAAAGAACAGTCAGAAAGGTGAAGATTTTGGTCATCTCAAAAATGGTCAAAAACAACATTATGTTGAAGATCTTGTCGCCTCAATTTCAACGTCGTTCGTTTAGTTGAAAACAGAGTCTGTATGCCAAAGTTATGCCAAGTCAAAGTTTTAGTCAAAAGGGTTGAATAGTCAAAATGACAACATCTGCATGTGACGTGGAAGATGATGACATGACATAAACAGTTGAGGGAATTTATCTCATTTAAATTATAAATTAAGCCCAAAATATATAAGCCAAACCCTTTAAAATAAAATGCATAAATATTTTAAAAGGGCTTTAAGACTTTAAAAGGTTTATAAAAGAGGCAAATATCATAAAATATAAAATCCTGAATCTTAAAGGATTTAAACGTAATTTTAAGGGGATTATTAAAACATAATCCATATCCCTATTTACATGTTAAGATTTGTGAGAATATCCTAAGGGTTTTTTTAGGATAATTTTAAAGGTGCCTATCAAAATTGAAATAATATTGTATGGGAATATTGTAAAGCCCAAAATTATAAGGGCTATTTGTTTTAACGAATGTATTATTTTTAGGGGATTTACTATTGTAAATGGGAGATTGGGATAATTTGAAAATCATATGGTTTTAAACCATATTAGGAAAAATCAAATGTATAAAAAGGGGAAGAGTTTGGCCTTTCAAGGACATTGGAATTATTTTGAAATTAAAAATTATCTTGGAGAGAATAATTGTATTATTTGGAAATTATTGTGAAAGGTGGAAAATTTGAATTCTTTGAGAGAGAGATTACAAGGTGTTGATTATTACACCAAAAATTGTAAAGGGGAGAGAGACTATGAGAAATTCTTATGCAGGTGGAGCTTGGATATTGTAACAAGGCATTTGCATTGCTTGACGATATTAGTAAAGTGGTCTACCTTGAGAAGCGGACCCAGAGACAGTCCTGATTGGACAAACTCCGTTATCAAGCTCATGTTCCTCTCTCTTCTATCTTTTCATTCTTCTATCTCCTATCTTTCATTATTTCAATTTTAACTCCTTATGTCAATTTCTAATTACAAAATTATAGTAATTAGTCAATTTCCTTAATTTATGTAAAAGTGAACTTAGTCCATAATTTCAACAGTTAAACAACATAGTCATGCAATTCTATTGGATTGGGAATAATTGTAATTAAGGTTAAATACATTTGAATTTGTAAACCTCTAATTATAGATCAAAGTGGTATCAAAGCTTCTTAACAGGAAATTGAAAAAGTGAATGTCAACTAGGTTAAAATTGAAGCAAGGAGAAGGTGCACTTACAGAGTTCAATCTTGAGATCATAAAATGAAGGTCTTTTCGACGATCAGAAATGGAAGCTGAACAAAGTCTTACAAAGCTTGATGAAAAAGCTTTCCAGAAAGCATTTCTTGAAATGAAGGCTATGGTGGAAGTTATTTTCCAAGAGAGACAAGAGCGACAAAGGAAAAAGGAACTCAAGAACAGATAGAAGAATGAAGGTGAATCCACTTCAAAAGATGATAAAGGTAAAGGATTAGGAGGTGGTAGTGACCCTCCTGAACCTCCATCCACATCTTCTTCTTCATCCTCTTCATCTTCTTTGTCTACTACCTCTTCAAAGAAGAAACAACCTATACAGTCTGAAGCTAATACACCTTTGCTAAAGCTTGATGTTAAATTTGAATTCCAACCTATAATGGAGAACTAGATGAAAAAAAAATGATAATTGGATAAAAAAAATTGAAGTTTATTGTAGAATTCAAAAGTTTACTGAGGATTCTCAAAAAATCCAATTAGCCACTCTTCACCTAGGAGGCACAACCTTAATTTGGTGGGAGAGAAGAACTCAAGAAGATCTAAGTTGATATGGTAAAATTATTTCTTCTTGGTTTGAATTTATAGCTACATTAAAGAAACAATTCTATCCATTAGGTCATATGCAAAAAATAGTAATGAATTGGAAATCATTAAAGCAAGAGAAAGGACAAAGTGTACAAGATTATACACATGAGTTTAGGAAAAGATATTCAATTTTGGGCACATTCCATTATATACACAAGAAACTTTGTTAAAGTATATAGGTGGATTACATGAAAAGTTAAGGCATACAATACTTATGTTTAATCCAACTAACCTTGATGAAGTTAGTGTGCAAACCATTCATTTAGAAACAAGCCATGATGGTCTCTTAATGGACTCCAATAAATACAAAGGGAGCAAGAAAGAGAAGGAAAAAATGTAGCAGAAAACTACTATAAAAAGAGGAGGATAATCCTTATTGCTCACACTACAAGAAGAAAGGGCGCAAAGATGCAAAATGCTGGAAATTGTATCCTGATCAGAAACCGAAGTGGTTCAAGGACTGAAAGGGTAAGAAAAATACTGCAGCTATCGTGCATGATTACAGATCAGATTCTGATGATGAAACCAAGATCACAGTTGTGGGTATAAAAGATAACATTCCTATTGTTAGTACTAGTTCCCATGCTTCTTCTGTAAAGTGTAACGAAGTACCTATTGAAAGTAAGAGGAATGAATTGTTTCATATAAGGGCTATTGAAAAACAAAGTAAGATTGATACACTCATAGATAGTGGATCACAAGTGAATCTAATCTCTGAACAAGTTAAGAAATTGGGATTAAAAACAACTCCTCATCCTAAGCCATATCCATTAGGTTGGGTGCATGATAATTCTCGGCTACATGTGTCAAAGCAATGTAAACTATGATTTGCAATCACATCCAAGTTTGTAGATAAGGTAGAGTTAGATGTAATTCCTCTTGACATTTGTGGGATGGTTCTAGGTAGTCCTTACTTGTATGACAAAAAAGCCATTTTCTACAGGGAACATAACATGTATCATTTGTTTAAGGATGGAATTGAATATATTGTAAAAGCTCATCACATGAAGAATGATAGATCTATTGTAAACACAGGGAATATGAAGATGATTCTAAATGCAAACAATGCTTTAACTCTCATGTCTATAACAACTAGTGATACTAAGCATGAATATGATAGGGTGTCACAAACAACATAGTGTGAGGATCAGTTGCAAGCATAGTTAAGCCTTCAGCCAAAGGTGGTAAAAGAGGGTTTGAAAGATTCATTTTCTAATAGTGTTCCTATTCAGGAGATCCAACATGTTGATACTTTTTCCTTCACATCAGTTTATTCAGTACTATTGCTTGTTGTTCTACTAGTTAGTTTTATGTGGATGATGGATGTGACAGTGAATATTGATGAATATGAAATTAATTGTATCAACAATGCTATCTCATTTTTCTTCATGTTTATGATGGGTCAAATGTTCAAGATTTTAGCAGGGTGGACAAATGGTACTGAAAAAGTGGGGCAAAAATTCCCTAGCTCAAATTCTATGTAAAAATAAACTTTTGGTGGTCAAAAGATTCTTAGTGGGGAGGAATGATCAAGGTGGATCCAAAAAACCTAAAAATTTCATAGTCTCAGGATCAAACATAACTAGCTCCATTGCATAAGGCTTGCCTACATGGTCTCGACTCAACTTGAATCATGTCAAAAGGAGATCGTACGCCTAAGATATGCTTGGTAAAAGTTGAGGTCAAACTAGGTACAAAGGCCAGTCATAAAGGTGAAGAATTTGATCATCTTAAAAATGGTTAAAAACATCATTATGTCGAAGAGCTCGTTGCCATGATTCTGACGCCATTCATTTCATCGAAAACAAAGTCTGTATGCCAAAGTTATGCCAAGTCAAAGTTTTAGTCAAAAGGGTTGACTCATCAAAATGATGACACCAGCATGTGATGTGGCAGATGATGACATGGCATAAGTAGTTGAGGGAATTTATCTTATTTAAATTAGAAATTAAACCCAAAATATATGAGACGAACCCCTTAAAATAAAATGCATAAATATTTTAAAAGGGCTTTAAGACTTTAAAAGGTTTATAAAAGATATTTCAAACATGAAGCCTAAATCTATAAAGATTTTAAAAGAGGCAAATATCATAAAATGTAAAAGCCCGAATCTTAAAGGATTTAAATATACTTTTAAGGGGATTATTAAAAGATAATCCATATCCCTATTTTTAAGGCTTGAAATCCATATCCCTATTTTTAAGGATTAAAATCCATATCCCTATTTACATGGATTATTAAAAGATAATCCATATCCTTATTTACATGTTGAAATTTGTGAGAATATCCTAAGGGTTTTTTTAGTTTAATTTTAAAGGTGCCTATCAAAATTGAAATAATATTGTAGGGGAATATTGTAAAGCCCAAAATTATAAGGGCTATTTGTTTTAACGAATGTATTATTTTTAGGGGATTTATTGTTGTAAATGGGAGATTGGGATAGTTTGAAAATCATATGGTTTTAAACCATATTAAGAAAAATCAAATGTATAAAAAGGGGAAGAGTTTGGCCTTTCGGGGACATTGGAAATTATTTTGAAATTGAAAATTCTCTTGGAGAGAATAATTGTATTATTGGGAAATTATTGTGAAAGGTGGAGAATTTGAATTCTTTGAGAGAGATTACAAGGTGTTGATTATTACACCAAAAATTGTAAAGGGGAGAGAGACTGTGAGAAATTCTTATACAGGTGGAGCTTGGATATTGTAACAAGGAATTTTAATTGCGTGGCGATATTAGTAAAGTGGTCTACCTTGAGAAGCAAATCCAGAGACGTAGTCCCAATTGGATGAACTTTGTTATCAAGCTTGTTTTCCTCTCTCTTCTATCTTTTCATTCTTCTCTCTCTTATCTTTCATTCTTTCAGTTTTAATTCCTTCTGTCGATTTCTAATTACAAAATTATATTAATTAGTCAATTTTCTTAATTTATGTAAAAGTAAACTTAGTCCATAATTTCAACAATTAAAAAACATAGGCATGCAATTCTATTGGATTGGGAATAATTGTGATTAAGGTTATGTCAATTTCTGATTACAAAATTATAGTAATTAGTCAATTTCCTTAATTTATGTAAAAGTGAACTTAGTCCATAATTTCAATAGTTAAACAACATAGTCACGCAATTCTGTTGGATCGAGAATAATTGTAATTAAGGTTAAATACATTTGAATTTGTAAACCTCTAATTATAGATCATCTTCTTAAAATATTTCTTCTAACCATGATTCCTGTTATGGGGCATAGTAGGAGCAAAACCCTCATTATATGTGATAGCACTAGGAATAGGAGCCTTGCCCTTGTCCACCTTAGGGGGAGTCTGGGGAGGATGGGATGGCAGAGACTCCAAAGAATGAGACTTAGGGCATAGTTTTTGCAAATTCCCATATTCATGGAACAACCAACATAAAAAAGGAAGGGTCTCGTAATCAAGCTACTGCTTCCATGAAAATGAACCCACACAAATTTTTAAATAATCTAGAAGAGGGTTACTCAAATATATTTCAACACACATGAGAGCATAGGACATTATCTTCCTATCATGTGTTTATTGAGAAGGACCCACTGGCTTCCCTAGCAACAGAGCCACTGAATGCAAAATTTCATTCCTCCAAAACTCAGTTGGAAACCATGGAAGACACACCCAAACTGGAACACGATTTGGGAGCTCCTTAGAAGGGTTAAAACTCATATGCCAGGGTTTGATAAAAAGACCAATCTGATTATGAAATAATGGTCCTCCTTCAAAAACCCTATTACAATCCGCCATACAATTAGAAAAAACCATGAAGTAAACGTTGGACAGAAAAATTAACTTCATCTCACCTTCTAGGTTCCAGGTCCATCTAGCCCTCATCTCCAATAATGGAAGGGAAACTCACATTCCCATGAATTTTCAAAATAAAGCATGATTTGAAAAATAGTTAACATCCTCAGCTATTATATCCAATTGGATCACGAGGACAGGCCTATCTTGACTTCTTTCTAAGCACCCATTGATTTTCAAGATGAGAGGGCCTCTAGACAGAGCAAACCCTCCCAACCCCAAATCTTTTGACAAGAATTTACCCTCAAGATTCTGCATTGATGGTGATGAATACTTTGTGCCTAAAGATGCACAGTAATCCATAGTTGGCATGGAACTTGATGTTCCTTTTTGATACATAGCGAACAAAAAAAAGACTAAGCTTCCTTATATCTAATGAGAAGAAAGAAGACAACAAAAAATAGACAAAAATGAAGGAAATCATGCAAAGAAACCCCTCCTCAATCACAAAGTAACCCCCTTGGTAGAAAAAACCTACACCACTCCAACCACAATTCCCCACATGTATGCAAAGAAGCCTACTAACATGCAAGCTACGACCTAGCTGCCACGAACCTGCATAGACCACCCACCCGCACACAACAACATCGTCCTCAACTATCAATCCCATTTCAATGTTAACCACAATATTCAAAATTTTGTTGTCAATCATTCATCTCGAGGAAACACAATCTTCAATATTTTTCTTTCACATCACTTATATCATTTATCTTTATATCTTGCTATCAATCATCTATATTGAGTTTATCGCAAATATTGCACACTACATATCCGAGAGCAAACAAGAAAAATCAATGGAGGAGAATCAACTCTAGCATAAGAATTGAGGTATTTTTTCTTTATTATTTGATTTCTATTGTCATCTTGTGCTTAATTATTAGATTAGGTTCTTTATGGCTTGAATTTAGGTAGTTTTTTGTTTGCTATCAATGATTCATGATTTTCCCCCGATTTTCCTAATCGACAACTATCTTCTCTAAAATATTTAGTGGATAATTCATGCTGTGTTTGGAAATGACTCTACTTCAAATATTGAAACTCATATTCCCTCATGTCCCAATGTATATCTCCTTAATGAAGATATCTTGAGGAAAAATGAGAAAATCATGAATGAATTCATAAATAATACATTACCTAACCTTAAGAACAATGTGGTCCTTTATCCTTTAACAACATGGCCTACTCATCCATATCAACAATAAGCAGTACCTACTATACCACCACTTGAAAAAAAAAATGTATCGCATGGAGAAAGTGATTTATAATTGATAACTCAACTCAGGAACATGCAAGTACCCATGAATAACAATCATACCACTAAGCGATCCTCCATGTTATGAAAACAAAGTCACTAAATACCTGTTAGCTTGGAGCAATACTATGGATAAGGTTTTATGATCCTGACAAAAAAAGGATGTGATACAAATAACGAACATGAAATCCATTCTCTTTTGGAAAAAATACCATCTAAAGATACAAAAGGTATAGGTTACCAAGGTCTTCCACCTCTATATCAATTTTTTTTTTTTTTGTTAACTTAAGGGTATCCCTACGACCCAACCCAGCACCCAACCCACCTTACCTTGGTCTTACATTTTTTCCAAGTTGGGGTTTAGGAAGGGGTGAGATGAGGTGAAACTAATCCCCTGGGGATGCATGCAATCACTTGCATACCATGTGCATTGGGTAAACCTGGGCCTTAGAGTCAAACCCAGAACCAATGGGGAGAAAACCCAAGACCCAAACCAACTCTGCTACTTGTGCAGGTTACCTTTATATCAAAAATTTACTCCATCATGCAAACCACACAAAATTCATGGACCTATTAAAAAATGCTTATTACCTGCTCCACATCCATTTTCTAAGACTAAGCACACTTTAAGCACACTTTTACAATTTGGATTCATTACACTACGACCTATACATGAAATAAGAGATATTAAATGCAAGAATAAAAACACATCCTATTATGCATATCACAAAAAATCTAGACACATTACTGATGAATGTCATATCTTGAAGAAGAATCTAGAAGAACTAGATCCTCATAATGGTAAATTTGATAAAATAATTGATTGAATGGAATTGTTTGTTTCTCCTTTCCATGTGGTAGTTGTAGTTTCACATGATACTCACTATAGTGCATCCCCCTAGGAAATCCCTAGACCGAATTCCCCAAAGCAATCCCTTGTTTTCTCTTCTGCTTTTTGATCTTGGTGTGTCTTGAAATAGTACCAAATATTGCTCTTTGCATAATACTGTCCATAATAGAAATAATAGTTCCAAGAGCATTTAACATCCCTTTAACCTTCTTGTTGACACTATCAAGGTTGATTATTTCTTTCATGTGAACTAGACCTTCAAGATTAGAAATATGCTCTCTAAGCCTATACAAAGACATAGAGTTAGTCTCTTCCTGCCTACTATCCTCCACCCTATTATATTCCTTGCTAACATTTCCATTATCCTATCCATTTTCCAAGTTTTTCATTCCTTTAGTATTGACCTCTTTTAACACATTCTCTGTCTACTATTCCTTTTCCTTAATCTTATCTTCTATATTAAACTCCTTCAAGTTTAACTCCTCATTGTTGTCCTCTTCATCTTCATTAACATTATCTCCATTATCAAAATCACTATTCTCCATGCTTTCAATATAAAAATGGGGAAATACCACCTCATCAAATTATTCTTTCACCGCCTCTTAAAAGATAAGATTCTTTCATTTTTATCATTTATTTTTTCTTGTCACCCACACTGGCCAACTGAGTGGACCTTCACTCTCTAGAATGAGATGGATCAAAACTACCACTACGCTTGGAATTTACATTTGGGTCATCTATTATTTTAATAATTACATTCTTCAATCCTTGCTTCAAGTTAGTATCTTTTTTCCTCTTTTTGTGATCATAGGTGCTAGTAGTAGGTTTCCTCCTTGCGGGGTTACATTTGATAGCTCTTCTTCAAGAGGAGAAATCTCCACTCCTTTTGGAACACTTTTTTTGTTTTTGTAACCCTAGAAGATGAGTTTTTGGGAGACACACACAGAGTAATATTGATTAGTTTTAATTTCAAAGGGTTTTTAAAAAAAACCAATGCTCTTTTGTAGGGTATTAGCCAGAATCTACTTATAGATAGTCAATATAAGACCCTAGTGTATGCAAGGATATGCACCATTTTCTACATAGTAATTTAGAGAAAAAAATAAAGGGACATTTATTTGTTCCTTGTGCCTAATATGGTTCAATAAGGGAAAGTGGTAACCATGCACAGTTTTGAATCTTCCATCCAAATTAAAGTAACATATAGCATGTAAACATACCATACCAAAGGGTGGGTGAAAGCTTCTCCTAGTTGTAGCTATTCTAAAACCTTTCTAGTTTTTTTTATCTTTTTTGAAGAAGTTTTCTATGAATATCTGATAATTCTTGTTGCTCTATTTAACCAGTTTTAAGCCCTTGTTCTTGAGTCTCATGGACTTCACAATGAGTTTGGTAGTCACCATGAAATTGATGCTTCCTATCAAAACCTGGTTGTTCTTCCAAGAGTTATATAATCTAGAAGTTACCAAATCATTGGACCCTTGCATGGCCTAGAAAAAGGGATTCAAACCTGCATCCTCAAATATTTTCCATAGCTCCACATTTTTTTGTAGTGGAATGCAAGAAAGTACCTCGAACATTTTTTGTGCGCCTGTCATTTTGCCTCCTTTAGCCTTAGAACACAATCAATGCTTCTGTGGAGAAAAAATACTCTCAATATCATAGTGAGGGTTGTAGAAAATAAAGGAAACCATGCTCATTTAAATGGAAAGATCGCATGAGTGAATTCACCTAGGGTGGGTTAAATATATTAGAGTAGCAAGCCACTTGTCATTTAATTTGTGCTTTTTGGGACTACTTGAAACATAGAAAAAATATAGGTTTTCTTTACCAAAGTATGGAATGATTGATAAAGGGGTGTGATGGACCTATTTCTCTAATTTCATTTAGGAAATGAGATCCAAACAATGAAATGACTGTCAACCAAAAGGTGAGTCAAGTAAAAGTGTGAATCTACAAATTTTCATTTTTATGCAAGGATGGGGGTCCTGATTAAACAACACTTTGGGGAGAAAGATTGAAAATAGAAAACTAACTCCAAATTGTAAGCTATAAAGTGCATCTAATAGATTAAGATGAATTCTGATGGAACCAAAAATTAAAATGCAGATTTGAGAAAGGGAAAATAATGTGTACCAGTCACCAAAAGTAATTTTTCAAAGCTAATTGAGGACTCATTCACCCTATGGAGAATGGGTCCTAGCCAGGGCTCTGTAAAAATGGTTTTGGGGTTCTCTTCTTCTATGTTTGCACTACCAGATCCCCGATTTTCATGGTTGGAAAACTAGAAATAAATCTTGTAGGTGATGTTCTATGAAATTGCAACAATGATGGCAACAAATGCAACTTTGATAAATTTACAATTTTTCTCTTCAAGAGTTCTTCCACTTGAAATTTGTGAACAAAAATCAAGAGGGGAAAATTTTTGTTGTTGGTGAATGGGGGTTTTCCTTGGTAAAACCCTATTTTGGTAATTAAACCTTTTAATAAAATGAAATAGCATAAAAGGAATGATGAATGAAAAATCCTATGTCACAACTCACTAAACCCTTGTTTGAACCATGGAATATAGATCTGCAACTTGCATGAAATGGCTTTAATCGATGTGGATCTTGATCTTGAAATTTGATTTGCAATAATTCCTTTGAATTCTAAAATGGATCTTTAACACTACATCAACATATTAGCTCAAATAACATGCATGATGCAAGAAGACTTTGACATGATAATAGGATCTTGATTGCTGCAATAATTCTTCTATAAATATACTCTTGAATGCCTTGAAAAATAATCTTGAAATTCTTTAATAATGCTCTCATAAAAAAATCTTGATTGCTTGAAAGTATTAGGATGAAACAGTGAAATGACCTTATATTTATACATATGTTAATATTAATTCCAGAAATTCTAATAACACAAGTTGACATGTGAATATACATTTGTAATCATTGTGTATAGGAGTGAATTTGCACCCCTCTTGTAAATTCCCCTTTTACATCCCTCCACCTTAGAAAATAAAACCCGACTAAGAAATTCCACATCACCTACCTGCCTTGCATCCATTTGGTGCTTGTCCTTTGTGTCGATGGGGGAATTTCTATCAGGGACATGCACATGGCATGCAGACGTTTGCACGGTGCGCTCTCATACCTGACAGATTCCTGCCTCTAGAATCTGTAGGGACATTACGTTACCCATTAGGGATGAAGCATAACACCTTTGTGTTTACCATCTGACCCGATAATGGATCTTTCCCTCCCATTTTGATCTTCAAATACATCCATCTCATATTCATTCCATCTTCTACAATCTCTAGGACAATTTTACACACTAGTTGGATCTTTTGAGCACTTCTTGAGCAATTCAACACATCTTCACATTTTGCTACACTTTTTGCCACCATTGGAGTTGTAACTTGGTGTCTTGAGGGAATGATTCTTCATTATTGTGGCAGCATAGACCTTACCAAGCTTGCATCCTCCTCTATGTGCTTAAGGGAACCTTGATTGAGAAGGTGATTTTATTTCTTGATTTATGTAGCATAATGTTGTTGTAATTGTTCAGTACTCTTTCTTACTATTTTCTTTATAGCATTTTCTATCCCGTGGCTTTCCTAGCTATCCATGGAAATTGAAATACTAAAGTAGGGGTTTTACTAAGGCAAACCCCTATACAACCCCAACATTTTTCCTCTCTTGGTTGTGTGTGGGTATGTGTACGTGTGGAGCTTGTTGGCAAACATGAATCTTAATGAGTTGACCTTTGTCACCTTTGGTTTTGTCATCTTCTTTATCATCTTTATAGTCATTTCTTGTACTTTGTCATTTACCATTTTGTTTAATACATTAAACTTCATTAGCTAGACTATCAGTAGGTTTTTTTGCATTCTCTATTGTCCTTTTACACTTTCTAGCCGTACGGACACCAACGCCCCAGAGAGATGGCAACACACCAAGCTGTCATCCCTAACCTACATTGTTGTCCTCAGGTAGAGAGTTTTCTGATGTATAGTTTGGGTTCTTAAAATTGGCTCATTTAGCCCCATCCAAGTATTCAGATAGGTAGAGTGATAGAAGCACTTGAGAGTGCTCTTCACTCTCTATTCTTGACCTAAGAACTCTTATCTAGTTTTGAGGTAAGTTAGGGTAGTCCTCCACTCTTGAATCTCTGTGACCTAGATCCATGGTGTGGTTGGTCCCCTTTTCTTACATTTTGGTGAACCTAACGTGAATGACGTCCATCTATTTCTTTTTGTCAAAGATTTTTCCCATGCACTTGACAACTAAATTAGGCTTGATTGTTGTGAAGGTTTATGAGCATCACAACCCAATCTACAACCTCTGGGTATGTTGTTAGGAGAATTCTACGACACTTGCTAATAGAAAAGATGAAGGTCACTTCTAGCTTTACAACTAGTTTTTCTATAGGTTTACTAATGAGATGGGTTTCATAGATGAGACCAATCGTACTCCCACTCCAACATCCCCTACAACTCTATGGATGAGGATGATGTTGTTCATATTCCTGCAGAAAATATTTTGAATCTAGACAAGAGATTGTTGGACCTCATGAATCATTTGGAGAAAGCACCGAATATGGCTAGA
This sequence comes from Sequoia sempervirens, assembly GCA_007258455.2. NCBI lineage: Eukaryota > Viridiplantae > Streptophyta > Pinopsida > Cupressales > Cupressaceae > Sequoia > Sequoia sempervirens. Next base: position 135,995 of record VDFB02356973.1, read on the forward strand.
TCCACTAGGCTTTCTAGTGAGGTGAGATACATTTTAGGTAAGGATTAGACAAGTATAGATTTCTTACATGGCCTTATCGATTTGAACAAAGCATATATCCCTTCGTATAACACCATATTGGGTACTACCCAAGAGAGGTGCTTGATGCTTATGAGTGACAAATACCTATGTCTTGATGCATACCAAGTCTATATGCATGGCTGAAACAAGCCCCTTGATTCGTGTTTCATCTACTTCCAAAAGGCCTAACATTGTCAAGGAAAGTAGGATACCCCTTGGTTTCAGTTTCACCCCTCCTATCACCCTTGGTAGTTGGGGCTTCAGTGGGATAAGTGGCGGTGGCTTTGGTAGTGGTGGTGGATCTGGTGGTGGCTATGGTAGTGGCCCTATCGGAGGCCACATCGGTGGTTTTGATGGTGGTTCTTATAGTGATCACGATAGTGGTTCCAGAGGTGGTTCTAGTGGTTATGGTTCTGGGAGAGGTTCCAGTGGGCCTTTTTCATCCTCTGACCCTATTCTGAATGCACTTCTTTAGAATAACTCTTACATGGTATCAGAGCGTCAGATCTACAAGCCCCTTCTCAAATTTGAGAGATTTGTGAGTGTTTTAATGAGTATTGCAGGTTGCAGCATGCCTTTTCTTGTCTTAAGTAGTTGATTCTACCTTTTCATGCTATTTTTTGGTTGTTGGGGTCATTTTATGGTGCTAAAGGCATTTTTTTTACACTAGATCCATATTTTATGTATATTTTAAAGAAAATCCGCTATCTGGGTTTTGTTCATAGCAAAAGAAAACCATCTGGGTCATTGCTAGTTTCTATGTACAAGTTCTATATTTTGCAGAAATTAAATCAAAACATTTCAGCAGACCCCCTCTCCAATTGCATTTTTGATTTTGCAGTCAATCTTTGGAGGGCCATAATTCAGTCATACAAGCTCTATTTTCATAATTTTATTTTTTTTATTTGGGTTAGAATTTTGCAGGCTTTGTAGTGGTGTGGTCCATTTTTTCTCAAGTAATCTAGATTTTCTAGAAAATCAGTTTTATTAGCAGATCTGAAGGACAGTTCTCATTTTTGAAACTTCAAACGGCTATAACTTTCACATATGACCTCGGATCGAGGTGATTCTTTTTCTGAAAATTGATAGTTTTTTTATAACTATAAATTGGTACTATTTTTAGGTTCTAATTTCGAAATTTGATTATACTTTCAATATTTGGGTCTAATTTTGGACATTGTAAAACTCTGGAAAATAACTCCAGAATTGTAAATGCACTAATTATAAAGTGCCACCATTATATTCTTTTGGGGGGTCATGATTGAGTGAATTTGGGGGGGTAATCTTGTAGTTCATTCTTTTGTGTTGACCATTTGAGGAGGTATCATGGGTTTTTCTATTCATCCTTCTATGGTAATGTTGAATAAGGATAATTATGAGTCTTGGAAGAATGGAATCTTGACACATCTCAGGTGGCTTAAGCTCTTGCCATACCTTTATGGGCTCATACCTGAACCAAACACACCTTGGAAGCAACCCGTTTGGGGTAATAATAATGATTACATTATAGGATTAATTGGTACATATATTGGTGTTATACTTATGTGGAGATCTCTCATATTAAGTGCTTGCACACACTTTGGACCAAGATTTGGGAGATTTTTGGAGACCATCATATCTCTCCATTCCCAGATGATCCTGTTGCAAATTGTTTAATTCCCCTTGATGATGTTGATAATATACCCTATGATGATGATACTTTAGAGGAGCTTGAGGATAATAAATGTCTTCAATGTCTAGTTGACAAAGAGACTTCTCTTCTTGCTTCTCCTCCTCCTATTGAGATCACATCCTTATCTATTGTTGCATCTGAAGATACTTGTGTTGCTACATTCATGGCTTCTTGTGATTCAGTACAACAGGATACACATTGTCTTCCAGATATAGCTACTTCAGATGACTACTTGACAGATATTGCAGGTTTATTTATGGAGTCTCATGTTTTGGACTTGGGAGACACTATTCATGGCATTCATCTTCTCTTTGATGAAGTTGATTCTTCTTCAGTTGTTGTGGAGGAACCTTTATATCCTCTTGTTCATTCTCCACACGATCATTCATCATAGTTTGGCATGATTGTGGATACTTTTGAGCAGCATTTGGAGGAGCCACATTTGTCTTCAGAGGAGATATCTTTGTCTTCAAATTTTGTTCTACATCCATCTCCACTAGGTTATGGATTGTCATCTTCTGCAGTGTGGCCTAGAACACTTGATTTGATGGTGACAACTTTTAGCATCGACGTGGGGACACATGAACAAAATTCAGAGACATCATACATTCTTCCTTCACATTCCTTTCAAGAATGAGAAGATATCTTGCATACATCCTTGGTTTTCTTTCTTCCTAAGGGGAGAAATAGTGTTCAACGATCTTGGATCATCTTCAGCTTCTTGTGTCAAGCATTCACCAACAATGCAGGATATTCTACATTGGGGGACTATATGGTCTCTCTTCTTCTCTCTTGGGGGTGAGTTTTGTCCTACGGGTTTTCTCTTTCTCATGTTTTGAGAGGTTTCATCATTGTACATGGGTACCTAACATGGCCTAGTAGTCGGGACCCATATTTGCATCTTTGTGTCTTCTCACCCACCTAAGCTATGCTTAAGGGGGGGTGTTAGTGTAGGTTTTTTAATATTATTTTTCCTACACATTATTAAGCATACCTTAGGTTATAGGAGATGTGGTTCATGTGAGGACATGTGGCGTAATCCATCGATTACATGTGTTGCTCCCACTCACACTTGGGTGGTTGAGTTTCACACCCTCTTTTGGCCTTATATGCCACCTAACAAAACCACTCATCTGTCTCTTTCTGAGTAGGTTATGCCACATGTTTGGAATTTTCCAAGTAGGCATAACTCCCACCTAATTTCTTTATTTGGGAGTTATTGCCCCTCTTGGAATTATTTGTCCATATTCTGCTATATATTCTGCACTCACCTCTCCCTCCTATCTAGTTCAAATCTAGTCTAGATGAGTTCATATTAACTCAATCAATTCAAGGGAGAGTTGAGGCATATTGTATCATTTAGTGTGTGATAATAACATCATTTTTTTATTGCACTATATTCTTGCATTTTATCTTTTGCTGCTCTCATGTGGAAGGTTTATCTTGGCTTTGCAGGTGATCTTGGGTGCTCAAGTTCATCAACAACTCTTACAACATTGAGATTGAGTAGGAGTGGGAGGCATGATAAAAATGTTGGAACTTTGTTGCTATGGGGTCATTTGGAATAATGACAACAGACTGTTCTGTATAATATAGTCAATAAAAGGACATATATGCAAGGTTTTCATGGAATGGAGGGTAAAAGGCCATATTCTCCTAAAAACTTGACATCTCTTTTCCATTCAAATTAGATTTCCTTCCAAAAACTTAAAACATGTGAGCACTTGAGCTACTAAAACTAGAAAATTTCCACACTCGGAGTCACCAGGTATGTGATTGAATTTGCTTCCAAGAGGCTGAAACTACCACTGTACACACCAAACAACAGTAACATAAGGATAAGAGAGACTAAAAAATAGTTCTTAGTCCTATCGGGTGTGCCAAAAACTGTTATCACCTGAAATTGCACCCTGTTGAACCTAATGTTCAACACCTTAGTGTAACATGGGAAGACCTCTAAAGCTGTGGGTCACTTGTAGACAAAGGTCAACCTCCGGAGAAGGCCAACTTCCTTTGGTATCACCTAAACTACTAATTCTGTAAAGGAAAAGTGAGGACTGCATAAAAATAAAACTAAACCCTATGGTGATACACTGAATTGATAAGAGAAATGGAATACTTAGGTTACACTTGAAAATTGACAATGAACATAAGATTACACATCAAATTCTTTAAGCTTGGCATTAATCTTTCACAATCAGGTTCGATTCACACATTTTTTCAAGAGAGGAAAAGATTTTTCATAGACTAGAATCCAGGTGTGATTATGTGAACACAGTTTGTGATTCGTATAATGATACTTTTGTAAAGGAAGGCATGTAAACAAAGGATAAAGTTATAAAGGAATAGAAGAAATTCACAAAAATAACTTGATCATTAACCTGAAATGCACAACACTTTGCAAGAACAAGATGGTAATATGAAACATCAACAGTGACCAAGGTAAACTCTGTATACTATGCTCCAAAATGAGTTACAAAAGTTTGCTAATCTGAGAAAGGATTGCAAAAGTCACAAACTTTTGAAAAGCATCAGGAGAAGAACCCTTTTACAAAGAGGCAAAAAATGCCATATATACTAAAATTGTGTCGGCCCCTGCCCTAGGGCTTACAAAAAATATCATCCTCCAGAAAAAGATTTGCCCTTAGATCTTTTAATGAAGTTAATTCTACATTGAATGTATATCCCCGTTGTCCATGTTTGAGCCTCTTTGAAGGGCCGCTTTGAATGCTCTAAAGCATTAACATTAATTTCGATGCCCCTTTGCCAGTAGCAATCCCAGCTATCACTATGACTCACAGTTTCTTCTTCCTTTGGCCTGATTCTCACTCCAAATATTTCTTCAAGTTGATTGTCTTCGAGAAGCAACATCCGACCTGCCCTATTAGATTCAAACACCATGTTCATCGAGTTGACTGATCACCTTCGATCTTCGAGTAGATCATTATGCTCTATTGATCTCATTCATATGGGGTAGTCAAATAGTCAAACGTCTCATGGTCCGTCCTTGGCTCCCTTTGATTGGTTGAACTCACGCCATGTAGATTCCTAGATGGTCAAAGGTCGCTTCATCAAAATTGCATGTCGGTGAGACACTAATCGTGTCTCCCCAATGCAATTGGACATCGCAACAGCATTCGACAAGACCTCATAGCGAGCGACCAAAGTTATATCGATATCAAAAAATGTCATCCAGACTATCACTGTCAGTGAGAGGTCTCACCAAAGTCTATAACAGATCCATCGCTCTTGGAAAGACACCACTAGGTCAGCAGGACTTCATAGCGAACTCCTCCATTCTCCCTGAGCTCACTTCATTTCAGTAAGACCCCTTCTTGGTCGATGAGACCCTTCGCCGAGATCTCCATTTTTTCGTGATACTATCAGGTCAGCAGGACCTCTCCCCAAAGGTAAACAACTCTCCCTGATTTCGGCCTTGTGAACAAATTTCGGTGTGACTCCCATTGGTCGAGAAGACTTCATAGCGGGCGGCAAGAGTCTTACTGATGTCCCCTTTCTATTTTGGCAAGACTATCAATGGTTGATAAGACCTTACACCAAGCGCCAAACATTACACCGAGACCTTTTCCTTTCAGCGAGACCACCCTCGGTTGGGGAGACATCATAGCGAAGGTACAAGCTTTTGCCGAGACCTCCATCCGTCGGCAAGACCTCATGGTGAAAGCACCCTCCGTCGGTGAGACCACCGGGTATCGGCAAGAAATCATGCCGAACTTACAACCTTTCGGCAAGACATTCACTTCGTCGCTGAGACATCTCCCTGAGCTTAACATTACACAGAGAGCTCCATTCTTTTGGTGAGACTTCGTTTGATCAGCAGGACTTCATAGCGAACAAGGGCTCTTTTCCCCGATGACAATATCTTTTCAGTGAGCTAGCCTTGGGCACAACGGTCAATGTGACTTCTTTCTAGTAGAGAGATACATAAAAACTCCTAGTGACCAAAACGTCCCAACGACCTGAGGATTTTGAATGAATATAGTAGAACAACCAGTCGACAAGACAACTGGAGGGTCTCAACAACTTTATCTCTGGGGAATTTTGTGCCAAATCTGATCGAGGCATGCTTTCTAATATACCTCCTTGTGAAACAACATCAGATAAAGACCTTCCCAATGAAAACCAAACACCTACACGCTGGGCTCAACCCTTATGGTAGCCACATTTAATCCATGTGCCGAATTTAAACATAATTCCCCCTGCTTGAGCTCGTAGGTGAAAAATGGGTAACAGTCCCTTTTGTACATCTTGTTGTTTTTGAAGTCAGTGGAAATGTCAAACACCTCGGTGGTGTTCTCCGTTGTCTTTTCCTCCTCTTCTTCCCCTTTTGCCTCGTCTATGGGGGTCTCATATCCTCCAACGAAGCAGAAGATGGAGAATGGCCCTGCTTACAAAGAGGGTCAAAAGAGTATTTCACCTTTTTGGAGGGTGCTTCTGCATTAGCATATGTTGTCCTAGTGACAGAGGAAGTTTTGACATCCTCAGAGTTTGTCACTACTCCCGAGTCACTCAGTGAGCCTAGCAATGAATCTTGGGCGCTGCTTCCCTCACCCATTGAGTTAACACATGGAAATCCTGTGAAGTGCATATTTAATTCTCTAGATGAGGTCTCAACCTTATTAGCGATCTTTGCACAGTAACTGACTTTCACCCCACAAGAACTAAGTGGAGGAGACCTCGAAGGGCCTCCTTCCTTGTCTCTTTTTGTAGGGGGTCAAAGTGATTTGGAGGATTTACATCAAAATTTGAAATTCTCCATTTTTTCCAGTTTTGGTATCATTAGAAAGTGCTTGGGATCCTGACTCCAATGCAACTCGAACAAAGTCAATCAGAGTCCCAAAGCTCAAGATATATGGTCAAACTTCTATTCAAATCTTAGAACTAGGCCCAAAAAAAAGGCAAAAAAATCAAAGTCATCAAAACTAGTCAAATTTAGCACCATTGCGAAGTGCTCATCATCACAATTATGGAAAAATTTGTTTCACAGAAAAGGAAGTCCATATGGCAAAGTTATGGAAGGTCAAAGATTGGGTCAACCCGATGATGTTAGCACCCAGTCAACCCAATGGCCAATCAACCCTTGACATATGGTAATACCTCATCCTTCCATTTGGCAAAAAATATTTTGGAAAAAATAATTAAAAAAAAAATTAAAAAAAATAATAAAACAAAATATATATTTTAAAAGATATTCAAGATGGGCCCCACCCATCCATGGGGGGTGGCCCACATTAAGTGGGGCACCACCCATGGTATGGGGGGTGACCCACTTTTGAAGGGGAATGCATCCCCTTCTTTTAGGGGAAAGGATAAAGGGAGGGGAGTGTGGTGGGACCACCACCCCCTATAAAATACCTATAAATCTTCTTTAAACTTGGACTTATTTTTGCTATTTCAAGCCTAAAAATTAGGCCATTTTTATGATTTGAAACCATAAAAATACTAAACTATTTTTCTACGAGAATATTAGGAATATTATTCCTAAATTAAGGATCCTATTCAAACTACATAAAAAATATCCCCAAATTAATAGGGAATAAATCCCTTCATAACCATTCAAATGGAAAAAGAAATTATCTTGAGGGGATATTATCCTTCCGGGAATCATAAGAAGGGGATATTATTGGAATTTTCTCTATGCAAGGGAGATTGGCTAGTTAATTGGTTTTACACCAATTTTGGCAAAAAATGTAATATAAAAGGGGTAGAATGGGGAGTGTGAGGTCAAGTGATTTTGGAAGAATTTTGCAAGTGTGAGAGATTGTTTTCCTTGGAGGAATTATTGTATTTCCGTGCTTTTGGAGAAGCTTGTTTCCACACACTTTGGAAGTGCATTTGTAAATTTCTTTTTAAACCAAGGGGAGGTTCTGCCAACAAATGCAACCAAATTTCTAGAGGAATAATTGGATTGGTCCACTCATTGGAGAGGGGACCGGAGATGTAGTCATTTTGAATGATTAACTCTGTTATCAATTTCGTTTGCATTCTCTTTCTCTCTCTCATTATGTTCTTTCTTTGATCTATTGGTAATTTCGTTAATTTAATTTTTTTGTGTGTTAAGTTTTAATTAAGCACTTTTGGTTTGTAATTGTTAACGTAAGCATTCAAAGCAACTATCATAGATCCTTAAATCAGATCAAATTTTGGTATTAGAGTTGTGTTTTGACTAGTATTGCAGAATCGAATGCTAACACACTCCAAGCTTCAAAGAGGTGAAGGAGAACTTGAAGAATACAATCCCGAGAGCGGAAAATGAAGGATTTTGCTAATAATGGAAGAAACTAAATCTGGGAAAAGCACTAAGCAAGAGCTTGATGATAAGACTTTTCAACGAGCCTTTCTTAACATGAAGGCTATGGTGGAAGAGCTGTATGTGAAAAAGAAGAAGCATGAAAAGGGAGGTTCTTCTAAGCGAGAAAAGAAGGAAGATCAAAAGGACAAAGAAGAGAAAGCTCCAGAAGCTCCATCTCCTCCATCTTCCCCTTCTCCTCCATCTTCCCCTTCTTCTTCTTCCTCTTATACTACTATTAATCCTTTCAAAAGAAATTCTAAGCCTATTATTAAACTTGATGTAATATTTGAGTTGCCTAAGTATTGTGGTGAGTTAAATGCCAAAAAGTTATATGATTGGATGCAACAAGTAGAAGTTTATTTTAGGATTCAAGGCCTAACAAAAGATGCTTTTATGACCTAGTTAGCCACTCTCCGGTTGGGAGGTACAACTCTCACCTAGTGGGAGAGTAGGACTCAGGAGGAAATTGCTCGCCATGGTAAGGTAAATATGACTTGGATGGAATTTATTGCTGCCCTTAAAAAATAGTTTTATCCTTTAGGTTACATGAAACAATTAACCATGAATTAGCAAACCTTTAGGCAAGGTAAGGGTCAGTCTGTCCAAGATTACACTCATAAGTTTAGAAAATGGGCTATTGCTTTAAATGTTCCATTGTATACTCAGGATACATTACTCAAGTACATAGGTGGTTTGCATTCTTACCTAAGACATACTATTCTAATGTTGAGTCCTATAATTTGGATGAAGTGTCAGTCCAAGCCACTCATTTAGACTCAAGGGGTAAGAACACTTTCAGTGATAATTTCTCAAAGAAACCATCTAAGTCTGAGGGGAAACCTAAGGGTAAAGATAAAGGAAAAGGAAAAAAGATAGCCACAGTAAAGAAAGAGGGTGAAAAATGCACCTGTTCTCATTGTAAGAAATAAAGAAACGAAGAATCTAAGTGCTAGAAACCACATCCATAACTTAGGCCAAAAAGGTACAGTGGAAAAAAAGAGAAGCAGAAGTCAGTTGTTGTAACACAACAAGATCTTGGATCTGATTCTGGGGATGAGATGAAAATAACCGCCACTGGAATTCAAAGTAAAAACAAAGGTATATATCTTGCATCTGAATCAAGTATTTTTGCAAGTACAAGTAAGCAACCTAAAGTAGATAAGCAGAGGAATGAACTTTTTCATATCCATGTGATATCTAAACACACTAAGGTTGATACTTTATTTGACATGGGTTCACAAGTTAATCTCATATCTGAAGAAGTTGTTAAAAATCTAAATCTAACTACAACTCCTCATCTAAAGCCATACCCATTGGGATGGGTTTGTAATGATGCACAGTTACAAGTCACAAAACAATGTAAGCTTAGTTTTTCAATCATTGCAAACTTTAAAGATGAGGTTGTAGCAGATGTTGTACCTTTATATATTTGCAGACTTGTGTTAGGAAGTCCATATTTGTATGACCGTAAAGCTATTTTCTTTAGGGAGGAAAACAAGTATCACCTATTTAAGGATGGGATTGAATATATTGTACGTGAACACAAAGTCAAAACTAGTCTTGCATTAGCTAATGCTGGTCAGATGAAAAGATTATTGAACTCGAGTAAAAACTTTGTGTTAATGCTTGTTAAGGCCAAAGTAGATAAATTTGTTACCTATTTTTAGCTCCAGCTCAAAACGGGTAGAGTTGAATTGCATCCATCAAAGAAGGTACAAAAAAAATTCTTCTTAAGTATTCATTACGTTCTAGAATTTGATTACTAGTGAATTCCAAGTGTTATTATGCAAATTTTTGTAACAAAGGAACTCATTGATTTGCATAGTAATGTTGCTTTATTCATATTGTAAAAACCAAAGTCCCGCACAAGCCACGGGAGTAGCTTAATCTGATTTACACAATCAAATGATATATACAATAAAGGAATGTAAAATATACAACTGAAAATAACATAAGCAGGTGATAGAAAGTGATTCGTCATTGCCTGGAATGACAAATCATCTCTACGTTAAAATCTTCAGTTGTTATGTTATGCTTTCTAGTTGATCCAACTCCAGGCTCCAAAAGCATCTACAAGAACGATGAAATATGGTATTCGAGATGGTCTCTAAGAAATGATAAATCAAGATCAATCATATGCCTACATTACCAACAAAAATATAACATACATTTGATTAGGCATTCACCAGATGATTGAATTATAAAGGTTGACAATCGAGGAACACGAAGTTCAATGGAAGCTTTCAGCTTCGATTATTTTTGCTAACTTGTTTGTTTCAATGTGCAGGAACAAGTTCGTTATGTTCATGATCATTTTCATAAGATATGTGGAGAAAAATGAGCTCCCACAAGGGTTAAGACCAACATATCAGGAAAACATCCTCTCATTCAACATTCATACATGAGAGTCATAACAGTCATCAAGTAGAACTACTGTAATAGAGAAATTCATAAAGCAATCTCCAATTCATTATGATGGAAATGGAATTGAGCAAATCATTTTACCAAAAGATTAATCAAGAATATGTTAAGAGATTATCAACTTTACTGTTATCTTGTTTCAGCTCTACGTTGTATTCACACTTTGTATTTTAATGGGGTATAGAGCCGCTTTATATTGAAGGGAAATAGAGAGTACATCAAAATGTCAAACTGTTCTTCATTACCTTAAAGTCATATACATAGTCTACAGAAGATTGAAATGGAATGTTCATACATGAGAGCTTCATATCAAGAACAGTCATGAATAGGACTGTTGTCACAAAAGAAACAGATAGAACAAGTCCACATCCACTCTTCATTTAAAAGGAGTTATCAAGATTGTGGAGGCATGACTTATCAGTCAAAGATATGCTACAAGACTGTCATGTTGACAATAATAATCAAGATGCATACTACAAATTACTGGCATAATCTGATATGATGACTACAAATCACAATAGGATAGCCACATAACATGGATCAAGATAGGGAAGCTTTATGACTAAGGAGGAAGGACATTTCACTTCAAGATTGTCAAGTCAAGAAAGGAATGCATAATGGAGTAGATGCCAACTAAGGGGAAGTCTTGGAGAAAGCAACAACAAAAGAACAGATCAACGAGGAAAACTAGTGATAGTTAAAGAAACTACAATACTAACTTGGTGAACTTTTGAGTTCACTGTTATAGGTAAGGTGCAACAAATTTTACGTCTTACATAGAGATCCAATTTAATTCCACAAAAATGAGCATACAAAATGATAAGGCACAATCACATCATATGGTAATTTATGAATGAGCAGATCACAACAACCTCTCAATAATCACAAAATTGCAAAAAGCATATTCAAAGCTATAAGTGGAAATCCTACTGTTATAATGGCACTTCATGATCTGATATATAGAAAGGCTAAAAAGAAGCTATAGAGGTCATTATAGGGCTCATAGCTATGAAGTTGATTAAAATTGTAATAATCACCGAGTAATCAATGTAGAGGGGATTGTTGTCCTGTAGTACCAACATAAAGTACCAAAGTGAGCAGTCAAGAGTTAAGAATGCCAAATATATTTCTGAGCAAGCTTCCATCATAAAGTGTAGCCATAGCATGGGGGAATGGAAGATATCCGTTATCTTGCTTCAAGTGAGTTTGAGAGATACACAGAAAATGAATCTTCAAGTGGATAGTGTTCATGAAGTAATGTGTGGTAAAGTGTAGAATTTTTAATGAATACCTATACTATGCAATTAAAAGATGGAGATGCAACCATGGCGGTCTGTAAATGCTTACATGCAATTGAAGATGAAGGGTCAAAAACCCATCTCAAAGAAAGGGTTTTAGGAGAACATAGATTTGATGAGAAGAGTTTCCTTTTCTTTTCTTTCAAAGGAAAATAAAATGGGTAATGGCCATGGCCATTCATAATAAAGGTCCACAGAATCAAAGAACCCTCAACAATGAAAGCCATTATTGGGGGTTTTCTTTATTTGTAGAAATCTCATAATAATAAGAAACAACTATGTGAGTATTGAAAGGAACAAACATATTCATTAATTTCCCTCTCATTAAGCTCAAGATTATCATAACATGTTATCAATTGGAAACAATAAAATGCAGGGTCCAAATGATGGAGAGCTTACCCAGAATTTTCATTGTTCTTTGTATAGAAGTACATTCGAATTTTCCATGATATATATTGTTGGGTGAAAATTATGTAATCAGCTTTTCGATAGATTACATAATTTGGACTTCAGCCAGAGCTATGTGAGATGTAAATCTCTCCTCTTGGAAAGGGGAGGCACCCTTCTTACTACTAATAAAGTGATAGTAAAAAAACAAGTAATTACAAAATGTACACAATACTTACGAAGTGGGGGGGGTGTGTTACATTCATCCTTCTCTCTTTTTTCAAAGAAGATGTTTACAATGCTTCACTATTGGAAGTTCACAATTCTTAACAACTTTAAATGATCAACTAGCAGTAATACCAATACCTCTATCTTGTCAAAGTAAAGCATAGAGATACCAAAAGTAATTAACAATAAACAAATAAAGTAAAAGGGAAAGCTCACGAAGGCACAAAGTCATTATGTAGCTTTTTCAATGGTAGATCTGTGAAAATTTATCATTTGTCATGTTAGAAGCACAAAGTCTTCTTAGACGCAGCAATTCCTCGAACAACATGAACAATTACAAGTGCAAAGTCTTGTAGATCATCCAACCAAATTATCAAAGAGCATGAACAATTACAAGCACAAAGTCTTGTAGATCATTCAACAATAGTATCCAAAGAACGTGAATAATTACAAGTGCAAAGTCTTGTAGATTATTCAACCAAAAGATAAACAAAAACAGAAATGCAAATCTAAATAATAGATGTAACACAAAGTTTACATAAATCACTTAGAGTCCTTCATATTCCATCAATTAATCACCACCAAATAAGATCAATTTGTAAGATTATCGAATCCAACACAAAGTTTGGCTTGCAATCTTCTTCTTTATTGATCAAATTTCATTCACAAAAGCATGAACACAAAGTTTCACAATTCTACTTCAAAAAGGGCAGCACTTTGTTGCAAAATACTAAAAGGATGCTATTACAATGGAAAACCCTCACATTATATAGAAAGAGGGATGAGAAAAATTAGGAAACTAATTGAGGAAATCAAGGAAAGTTAAGTGAGCGATTTTAGGAGATCTCACCTAACTTTGACCAAAGTCAAAGTGTAATTTGTTTTCAAATGATTACATCTTCAAACTTGGTGTAATTACAATTTACAAAAAGACATTTAAAATGTCAAGAAATATTTACAAGATGCATAAAGGGATGCACCAGAAATGTCTAACACTGGAGAACAGGAATCTTCATGGTTACTTGCTTTGGGCGCGGAAGTCTTCATATTTCTTCTTGGTCTCCTGCACGAACTTCTCATCTAGACCAATGGTGTAATCCAGAATGGTGTGAATTCTCATTATCAATCTCATGGTAGATGAGTGAACCTTCTTGCACCTATCAAGATGTGTTTTCAAGTTATCCAATGTGAGCCTTGTATCACAAATGACGTTCAGTGAGGCTTCTGAAAAGTCTGAACTGTCAATCAATTTCATGATGGCTTCTTTGTAGATCTGAGATATTTCTATGGCCAGCAGGAAGATACGATTTTCCTCAAGAAGTTGACCGGGCAATTCTTTGATACCTTTCTCAAGAATAGTACAATGTCCTTCGACATCTTCCTGTACTTGGTAGAGATCTTCCGTAAGAGATTGAATTACTTGAATTTGATGTTTCAAAGATTCTCTTACCTCAACGAACTTTTCTTTGTCAGGAATTACCCCAACTTCCACCAATTTACTGAGCTTTACCTGTTTCATCTTCGACCATGACAACAGGAATTTTTCCATGTCTTTGCACTCCTGGGAAAGTGCACTTTTCTCTTTATCAAGCTCTGTGGTGAGCTTGGCTAACAAGGTAGTTTTCTCGTCTGTAGCCATTATAATCTGAGATCCGTGTTCAATGATCTTCTCAACAAAATCATACAACACTCTACCTTTGGAGGCAAACTTCTCAGCTTTCTTGATAGCTGGGTCTTCAATACTTACCATTGTCAGCAGTTGTGCATTACTTGGAGAACCTGCAAGTCTCTTTACAACAGTGGCATAATGCTCTGCCCTCTGTTTGTACATATTGTGAGCTTGCTCTACTTTATCCAGTCTTCCAGCCAAGATATCCAATGTCACTTGTGCATCGATCTTTGCACTTTCATTGGTAACCTTGCCAAGTTGGACCTTTGTCATCATGTAGTCTTCCATATTGACATCACCTTCTTCATGTGGTGGTATGCCAATTTCCGCATACTTGTGGCTAGACTTATCAACGTTCAGCCTTGAGTATACCTTTGCCTTTTTCTTCCCTTTAGCCTTTGGAAGGACTGTCTCTTCGAGTTCGAGCTCCTCCAGAGAGATCATTTGCTTCTTTCACTTCGACACTTGAGATATTAGCCAAGGGGGAAGGAAGGAGGTGTGAGCTTCTGGATTCACTGTCAATTCAGTTTCCATTGCTACTTCTGAAGTTATCGTCACATCTGAAGTTACCATGGGTATCGTGACAATAGGAGAAGTGTCTATCATCATTGCTCCTATAGTTTGCACATTGAGCTGATCACGCATTGACTCATTCATGAAACAATTGAATTCATTTTCAGAAGTGATATCATATGTTGGTGAAGACAGGCTAGGAATGGACGATGGAGGGCTTGACAGTATATCAACTGTATGGATGCTTGTTACTAAGGGAGTATCAAGCGAGGTTGATTCTACAGGGATGTTGTATATCTCAACTACAGGAATGCATGTGGCAGGAATAGGTGACGAGGGAATAGGAGGTGGAGGAGTTCTTGAATTTGGAGGGGTATGAGGAACATGGGAGTCATAGGCGATGACATTTTAGGAATTTCCTCAACTTCCTTCTCAGGAGGAGAAGTAGTTCTTTCTTGATCATGCCCAGGTTCCTGTTGATCACCCTCTTGTCTCTCTGATCCTGGTTCACCTTCAGAATCACCTTCAGATCCTTCTTTAGAATCTTCTTCAAACTCTTGCCCACTTTTAGAAACCTCTTCTGCATTAGATTCTGCTTCTACTGAATCTTCATCTTCAACGGATTGATCACTTGAAGTTCCTTCTTCATCAGAATCTACCTCCTCTAGAATAGAATTTTTACCTTTAGAGCGAGATGGATTAGATTCCGTGATTTCTGTCTCTGGGACAGACTGGGTATCTTTCTTTCCAACAGTAAACTTGATCCTAGGACCTCTTTGTGAAGAAGTGGGAACAACCACTGATTTATTTTTGTCACGGAGTTCTTGCTATTGGTGAGCTTCTGCTTCAGATTCTTCTCCTTCCGAGTCTGTTCTAAAACTTTTCATTTCATAACCATGCTTATGTAACCATTCTGCAGTGTTGGCTAGGATTGGCTTCAATCTCTCTCTCATGTTGGTAATTTCTTTCCTAGACCATTGAATTGCAGGCAATGGCCTTTTAGCAATTCCTTGCTCATCATAGACATCATTCATGATATCACCAGGATCTGTAAAATCCTCTACTAGGTCAGCAATATCAAGGTCTCTGATCTGTTGAACAGTCAACTTGCAATAATCCATTTTGCGAATGGCTTCTTCATCTCTGCAATCAGCCCAGATGTCTTCAAAATGGTACTTGTGATGATGACCCTTTTGTAATCTTTTTTTGACATCTCGGTAATTGAAATCAAACCTATACCTGTAGGTCTTGATTGTCATGATCTGCATTTCAGCATAAACAGACTTAGCCTTTTGTGCAGTTTGGATAGTATATCGACCAATGGTCAGTGGGAACTTGAATCCACGCTTGTGGTTGCTTCTTCGTTCCTTTTGCACTGACATCAACTATCTGCATGTTTCCATGAGAACCCACTTATCTGAAGGATAATGTGGCAGCATGTAGGGACAACCAGTGTAGCACCCTACTATCAAGTAAGTAAACTTTGGGAATTAAAGAAATAGGCATCCAACTTTACTTACCACCTTATATGCCTCATCAGATACCCTCCTTCTTTCAAGAGCTAGGTAAAAATTGAAAAGCAAAGGTGTGAAGAAAGCATCTATGACCCGCCTGAAGTGATGAAAGATTTCCTTTAGTTCTAATTGATAGAAAAATATGTACACAGGTACCATCATACGATTCCCTTTTGTAGATAGACCCGGGAATTGCCTCATTACAGCCGCTGTGTACACTAGGTAAGAAGTCATGTAGAATTTCAATGTAGAAGGAGCATTGAGCAACTGCTCATGTATTTCATCACTGATCTGTTTGCCCCAGTCAATATGCACCTTCTGTCTTCTTATGATCCTAATGTATTCATACATCCAATCATCAAAAGTGGATGATTCTGGAAATCCTTTCACTCTACTTAGAAATGTGATCATATCTTTGACATCATCCTTGAAATCACTTCACAGGAGTCCTTTTGGCCATTTGGAAATAGATGATCTAGGCTTCTTTAACCATTGAGTATTTATTAGGTGTTTAGCTTTATTGGGATCAACGTTAAAAACCTCTTGTGCTTTTTGTATAGAAATATCAATGTATTTCTCCATATGAGGAACCTTGAAAACAATGTCAAAGAAATTAGGGTCGAGTCTAAGAATCTCGTGCCCGAAAGAATCGATCACACTTCTACTTTCTCTGATGTAGTGAGAGGCCACCTGAAGAACAAATTTTGTATTATGTGCAACTGTAGGGAACATTGCGACCAAATGCAAGTTATTGTGTACAATTGCTCTCATTGGGTTAGGAAGAGGCTTCGTCTCTATTTGCTTCGCAAAGTCAACCAAGTCTTGATGGCCAACCTATGTATCTTTTATCTCTTCCACCTTGGAGACCACTACAGTCGACGGATAGACACCTTGATATTTGTACTTCATTTTACTTTTTTCTCTCGAAGAAGATGGAGGTTTACTAGAAGTCATTAGAAACAACTGGAACTTTGATAACTCAGACTTTGAAAATATTTGAAAAGAGACTGCAAGGTGTTGAACCAGAACAAACATTAGTTGTTAGGTAGCATGGGAATGCGCAAAATGAGCAATGATGATAGGAAAGTGTGGAGCGGATGAAAAGGCACGCAAAATGATGCACAAAATGGAGGGAAAGAAGTTCAAGAGTAAATCAAGCAAGTTTGAAGCTTATTTGGAAAAAATATTGTAAAAAGTGTAAGGGCGCTAAAATTCAGTGCCCTTACATCTTTGGAGATTTCAGTTTTGATGCAGGGGTGCTAAATTTTAGTGCTCCTGCATCTCTCAGAGTTAGATTCTATTTCAACATGTTCAACATGTCAGGGCGCTAAATTTTAGCGCTTCTACATCTTTGGAATATTTTGGTAAAATAGATGTAATGGTGCATGAAAATGGCACTTTGTCATTTTCTTGTAACATGGAACGCTTTGAAAAAAAAATTGTTTTCCTTTGGATAGAGCTGCAACTAAAATTCATTTCATTTCCATCACAAACATCGCAAATGTGGATGAGAGCCAAGGATAACTTCCTTACAAAACAAGAATTTCTTCAATGTGCTTGTGTTAAGACGTGATCTTGCAAGGGCGACAAAGAAGGAAGCCAACACAAAAAATGTTGGAGAGAAGTGCATAGAAAGAATGACGCGAGAGGAAGAAGAGCTTACAATTCAAAATGTTGTGAAGAAGAAACATGGATAGAGCATGCAAAACAAAGGAATGAATGGAGAGAAAGAAAACGCGAAGAGAGAAAGAGAGAACGTGTGAGAAAAAAGAAATGCATATGTAAAACCTAGGAATATACAAAAATAAAAGAAAAATGAGACAAAGCAAGAGTAATCGACTTACCAAGATGAACGCAAAGATTGCTGGAGAGGAAAGTCAAAATTCTCAAAAACGTGTTTGGAGTTTGAGGAGAACTCACCCAGCATGAAGAGAGGAAGAACA
The DNA here is from genome assembly GCA_007258455.2 of Sequoia sempervirens. Classification (NCBI taxonomy): domain Eukaryota; kingdom Viridiplantae; phylum Streptophyta; class Pinopsida; order Cupressales; family Cupressaceae; genus Sequoia; species Sequoia sempervirens. The sequence goes on from VDFB02356973.1 coordinate 154,013, forward strand.
AAGATCAAAAACAATGAAAGTGGTGAAATAAAACACTTTTAAGTGAAAGAGAAAATCAAAAACCTAACTCAAGTCGAGCAATAAATTTAGGCACGAAAAGTGGCACGATTGACGAAAAACACGAAAATCATGAAGAAACGTGCCAGGGCCAAAAAAAAGTTTAAGTGTCAGGAAAAAGTGTAATAGCGCTAAAATTCAGCGCTATTACATTTTTTGAAAGTTCAATTTTATGCAAGGGTGCTAAAAATTAGCACCCCTGCACTTTTCATACTTAGCCAAATTTTGGCTTCAGAGCAGGAGCGCACTTTTTCAGTGCAACTGCATTTTTTGCAATTCGCTAAGTACAAATAGTGAGACTTCGAGAAGGAGCTCGTTTCAAAGGTCTTCACGAGGCAAACATAGGGGGATGCTTGAATTTACTATTAGAGACTTTGGAACGCATTTCGAGGTGGCTTGAAAATCACTTTGTTATGTGTACTTGAACATCACGAATCCTAGGAAATAGACAAGTTTCATAGGGGGGTTATCCATGGAACGAGCACTGCTAGATTCCGTGATAACATATTTTATGAAAGCCTCATACAAATCTAGGTTGACAATGAAGTCCCCAGAAGCACAAATAAGCCATGGTATCCCAAGGACATAGAGATCATAAAGAAAATATCAGACAGATGGTAAGACTGCGGCCATGATGGCCTATAAACTCTTCCAAAAAAGGAAAAAAAATGTTTTTGAAGCTGCTAAATAGTGAACTCCAAAACTTACCAGCATTATCAAGAATTTTAGCTCATAAAGGTATAGATTCAAGCCATTAAATGAAGATTACAATCTCTGAACTAGAAACCTAATAGGCATGGCGACACACTAGAGCAATCTCCTCAAGCAAAAGCCAAATGCAAAATGATTAAGAGTTAGGATTTGATGGTATTTGCTTGCCCTAAGTCGACAAGATTTTGATTTTTGTTCATGAATTTAATAAAAATCATTATGTTTTATTGATGCCTATGGTTTTTGACTTTTAATTCAAGTGCCTAGCAATGATATGGTTGGCCCTATCATGAGATTTATGAATGCTACAAGTGTTGTGTGGTTGGCCAATTTATTTATAATGGTGAATGCATATTTGAAATATATTCTAAGTGTGATGTATAAGCCCGTGAGATGGGAATTAAGCTTTCAGATTTGACATTATTCCTTGATGTTATTTGTATTATTCAATGTAAGCTAATTAATTAAATGATGGACTATAAGTCATTTAATTAATTTAGCCATCTTAAGATGCAAATATAGATATTATGTGAAGTTAAGTTGTGACTATAGCCTCGAATTGGAGATCCACACAAAGTGTTATTTTTAGATTGTGCATGGAGGAGATAAAACATCAAAAATACTAAAAAAAATTTGCTCATGCACAAGTGGAGAAAATAGTGATCTCATGTTCAATGTTAACACCAGTTTTGATGTTTAATCATCATACACAATTATCTTGGGCGCATTGATAAAAATGAGGTGGTTTTCACATGCTTGAACCCACTTTTGAGAGATTTTCAATGCAATTTGAGTACTCCATGGGTCAATTATGAGTTTACCTTGAGTTTGGATTATCGTACACTCATTTTTCGCATGAGTTTGGTCTTTTCTTTTTAGGATTTTTGCTTCTGCTCGGATTTCACATTGGAGATGATGTTTTCACTTCGGTTCTCATTTAGTTCACCTTCTGGCTGCTTTGTGCATGCTTTTTGTATATATTGGAAAAAATTAGTCTTTTTCCTTTAGTTCTTGTTTTCTACCTTTGTGTTATGCAAAGAATACTATCTTGTAACTCAACATTTTAGATTTAATACAGTTTTACACCTTTACAGGTTACATAAGTTATCATTTTTGCATAGGTTTTCCTTCATGATATTAATTGAAATACAATTCACCTTTCCAATTTCAGGTGTTTCGTATGGTTTAAATAATTTGATGCAATTTTGATGAGTTTCATTTTTTAAACCTTCAAATTTTTGTCTTGTTTATGCATGCATATATACAATTGCAGTTCGTCACAAGTCATTAATTGTGGTCAAAAGTTGTTTTCTTTTTTCTCTAATTTGTGAAAACTCAATTTTCCTTAATAGGGAAAGAATACATACATCCTTTTAATGAATTATTAATGTGTTCAAAGTGCTCAAATTGGACTGTGTTAACAAATTTTTTTGAGGGTATAAGTTGTGAATCATTCTGCAAGTTTACCATCATTTAGGTGCATCACCAAGGTTTTAATTTTAGTTCATGCATTCAGTTCAATCTTTCTTCCCCTTTTCTCAAAACAAATCATTCAAGTACCTAATTGATCATCATATAGGAACCAACCTAGAATCTAGAGGTCTATATTCGCCATAGGAATACCCACAACCTGAAGATAGTTCCCATGTTTCAAGAGATTGCTGAATTTAGTCATTCAAGCATTCGGGTGCAATCTGTTTGACAACAGAAACATCTGAGGCATTTAAAGGAAGTGATTCTAAACATAAGGCTGAATTGGTCAAATTTGTATCTGATTATGATGACTTGTTTTAGGAACCAAAAGGATTGCCTCCTAAAAGAGATATTCAACATGAAATTCAATTACAACAGGATGCACCACTACCTAATACTGGCATGTACCATTTTTCTGTCATGCAAAATGAAGAAATCAAAAAGCAAGTTCAGGAGCTCATCAATAGAGGAGTGATTCGTCCAAGCACATCACCTTGTCGTTCTCTGATCGTTTTCGTTCCAAAGAAAGATGGAACATGGAGGATATGCAAAAACTTCAGGGCACTGAACAAAATCACCATCAAAAACAGGTATCCACTTCCTAGAATTGATGACTTTCTTGATCAGCTTAAGTATGCAATTTATTTCTCTAAATTAGATTTGTGAAGTGGGTATCATCATATCAGAATTGCGGAGGATGATATTTGGAAAACTGCTTTCAAGACAAAATAGGGACTTTATGAATGGCTAGTTATGCCCTTCGGGCTTACCAATGCACCCGCCACATTCATGCGAGTCATGAATGAAATATTTCATCCTTACATTGATGATTTTTTTATTGTGTATCTTGATGATATCCTAGTTTTTAGCAAGTCTTGGGAAGACCATGTAAGTCATGTTAAATTTTTTTTTATGTACTAAGAAAAGAAAAAATCTATGTAAAGTTGTCTAAATGTGAGTTTGCAAAGACATCTCTTGTGTACTTAGGTTATATCGTAGGGAATGGTTAATTGAAAGTCGACCCTGTGAAGGTTGAGGCAATTGTAAACTAGCCTAAGCCAAGTACTGTAATTGAAGTCGGGAGTTTTTTAGGTGTTGTCCAGTACTGGAGGAAGTTTATTGCAAACTTCTTCTTCATCGCATCACCATTGCATGCATTAACAAGTACAGAGATAAATTTTTAGTGAGGAGGACCACAACAGAAGGCCTTTGACACACTGAAGGAAAATTTAAGCACCGCACCAGTCCTGGCTCTACCAGATTTGCACCAACCATTCAAGATCGAAACAGATGCAAGTGGATTCACCATGGGAGTAGTATTGACACAAGGAGGTAAGCCGATCTATTACCACTCTGAAACTTTTTCTAGAGTAGTAAGTAATTATCAAACTTACGATAAAGAACTTTACACTTTAGTACAAAGTGTTAAGAAATGGAAACATTATATAATGGGCAAGGAAACAGTAATCCATACCGATCATTGGCCATTACAATATCTACATTTACAAACTAAGCTACAACAAAGTAGGCATTTTCCATGAATGGGATTTTTATGGCAGTCTCACTTAGTCATTAAGTATAAGAAAGGATTCAATAAAAAAGCAGCAGATATTCTTTCTATACCTCTAGTTTCTAATGCTTTGATAATCTTTAAAAATAGTTCTATGATGCATGAAAGTTTTGAAGAACAATATGCTACTGATGAAAATTTTAAGGATATCTACATGTAGCTCTAATCCAAGGAAAAAAAAGTAGAAGAAAAGGATTACTATGTGCATGATAAACTCTTGTATCACTTAGGAAAATTATGCATTCCAAAGAATGAATAAGCACATGTAATCAAAGAGGCACACACATCGCTAATTGTAGGACATTTTGGGGTTAGTAAAACTTTGGCACAACTACATAAATATTGATACTGGCCTCGAATGTAGGAAATTGTAACAAAATATATTAAGGGGTGTGTGATGTGTGAAACTAGCAAACCAAGTAATAGGAAATTGGGGTTGTACACACCTTTACCTGTATCGTCCCGACCATGGGAAAGTGTATCTATGGATTTTTTTGGGGGGTTACCTATGTCTAGGAAAGGGCATGACTATTTGTATGTAGTAGTTGATCAAATGTGTATTCTTATGCCATGTAAAAAGAAAGTCATTGCCGAACTGATAGCTCATATGTATTTTAATTTTGTATGGGTTCACTTTTGGATACCCACTTCCATTGTATCGGATCGAGATTCTCGATTCCTTGGGGAGTTTTGGTTAGTCTTATGGGGACTTATGGATACTAAACTGAAGAAGAGTACAACCTTCCATCCGTAGACCAATGGACAAAGAGAGGTAGTCAATAGGATAGTCTTGCATCTGCTCAGAGGATATTGCAGAAAACATCCTAAGTTGTGGGATGAAAGTCTTCATTATGTGCAACATGCCTACAACCATGCAGCCCATTCTTCTACAAAGAGGTCTCCTTTTGAGACTTACTTTGGTTACTTGCCAAAGACACCAATGGACTTCACTTTTGGAACAAATGATGTTGAAGATGGGCGCCTTGATGCAAAAAGGGATTTAAAGTTCATCCAAAAGGCCAAGCAATTCATCAAGCCATAGAAGCATAATTGGAAAAGAGTCAAGAAAAGTACAAGGCTCGCCATGACAAGCATCCCAACGATCATCATTTCCAAGTTGGGGACAGATTTTGGTTACACATAAGCAAGGAAAGAATGCAAGGTGAAGGAAGGAAGCTCAAGCTGATCAGATATGGTCCACTCCAAATTCTAGAAAAGATTGGCACAAATTCCTTCCACCTTAATCTTCCTCCATGCATGCAGATTTACTATAGTCAACGTTGAGAACTTGAATTTGTAGACGAGGAGGCTGAAGTGCAAGTTCCATTAGTTGATGAACTTTCACGAGAGTACATGTTAGAGTTGCCTGAAGATGTTATCCTCGACAGGAACACAAGGACTTCACAAAGAGGAGTAGTTGAATATCTCAGAGTGGGGCTAAAAGGGATGCATCCAAGCAAGGAAAAGTGGATGGAGATTGGTAAAGTGAGGGAACTTTACCCTCACTTATTTTCTGAGTAACCAAATTTTGGAGGTCCAAAAGCTCTCCAATGGGGAGGACTGATCTGGAGGATTTTCTTCAAATTTTGAAATTCTCCATTTTCTCTAGTTTTGGTATCATTAGAAAGTGCTTGAGATCCCGACTCCAATGCAACTTGAACAGAGTCAATTGAAGTCCCAAAGCTCAAGATATATGGTCAAACTTCTGGTCAACTCTCAGAACCAAGCCAAAAATCAAAAATAAAAAATCAAAGTCATCAAAACCGGTCAAAGTCATCACCATTGCGTAGTGCTCATCATCACGATTTTGGTGGAGTTCATTTCACAGAAAACAAAGTCTGTATGGCGAAGTTATGGAAGGTCAAAGATTAGGTCAACCCGATGACATTAGCACCCAGTCAACCTAATGACCAATCATCCCTTGACATATGGAAATACCTCATCCCTCCATGTGGCAAAAAATATTTTGGAAAAAATAATTAAAAATCAAATTAAACAAAAATATAAAACAAAATATATATTTTAAAAGATATTTAAGATGGGCCCCACCCATCCATGGTGCGCAGCCCACATTAAGTGGGGCACCACCCATGGTATGGGGGGTGACCCACTTTTGAAGGGGAACACATCCCCCTCTTTTAGGGGAAAGGATAAAGGGAGGGGAGTGTGGTGGGACCACCACCCCCTATAAAATACCTATAAATCCTCTTTAAACTTAGACTTATTTTTGCTATTTCAAGCCTAAAAATTAGGCCATTTTTATGATTTGAAACCATAAAAATACTAAACCCATTTTCTACGAGAATATTAGGAATATTATTCCTAAATTAAGGAGCCTATTCAAACTACATAAAAAATATCCCCAAATTAATAGGGAATAAAACCCTTCGTAACCATTCAAATGGAAAAAGAAATTATCTTGAGGGGATATTATCCTTCCAGGAATCATAAGAAGGGGATATTATTGGAATTTTCTCTATGTAAGGGAGATTGGGTAGTTAATTGGTTTTACACCAATTTTGGAAAAAAATGTAATATAAAAAGGGGTAGAATGGGGAGTGTGAGGTCAAGTGATTTTGGAAGAACTTTGCAAGTGTGAGAGATTGTTTTCCTTGGAGGAATTATTGTATTTCAATGCTTTTGGAGAAGCTTGTTTCCACACACTTTGGAAGTGCATTTGTAAATTTCTGTATAAACCAAGGGGAGGTTCTGCCAACGAATGTAATCAAATTTATGGAGGAATAATTGGATCGGTCCACTCATTGGAGAGGGGCCTAGAGACATAGTCATTTCGAATGACCAACTTCATTATCAATTTTGTTTGCACTCTCTTTCTCTCTCTCATTTTTTTCTTTCTTTGATCTCTTTGTAATTTTGTTAATTTGATTTTGTTGTGTGTTAAATTTTAATTAATCACTTTTAGTTTGCAATTGTTAATGTAAGCATTCAAAGCAACTATCATAGATCCTTAAATCATATCACGAAGGGTTCCCCTCTTGATATTATGCCCTTGCAAGCTCATCCACCTTCCCTGCACAATAATCTAGATTGGGAATCCGAAAACCTCTTGGTTGATGAGGACTAGGGGGAGCCTCTTCTTCATTTGTAAAGTAGATTGTGTGTGTATTTTTGTGTTCCCCCGTGCTTGCATTGTGTGTTCCCGGATGACCCTTGTCACCCTTGTAGGTGCTTGGATACAAGAGTTTTTTTGTGTCATAAAACTTCCTCTATTTTATGCATCATTCTTCCTCTATTATGTGTATTGATTTTCAACAATTGGGGATGATGCAAAGTGTTGGGGGAATTTGGGCTTCCCTTCCATGTTGACCCAATTATTTTTATTTTTTTTTTGTCTTCACATGGTTTGATGTAGTAGGGAGCTGATGATAATTCATCTATATACTAATATTATACTTATATATATTTATGAGCATCTTTGACTATGAAATATCAAATCGCCCCTATGTCCCTTGTTCATGATGTTATTGTTCTCTTAACTTTCATGCTTGCTTTGTAATGTTGTGGTGCTCATGTGTTGTCCCTCGTGTGTACAACAACATTACCACAGTTACATCTTGCTATGTTCCATGGGCCACAACATCACTTTTCCATTCTTTCTTTTCTCTCTTTAGGATGTCACATGCCTCTGCATTTATCACACACCATCCTAAGGGGGGGCTATCATGTTACTTTTATTTTCTAAAAAATGCATTTGGTGGCCAACAAATCTTTTCTTGAAAATTCTTTCAAAACATTTTTCAAAAATTGTATTTTCAACAAGGCCCCCTAGTGGAACATGCTTCCTTTGTCATGGGTTCATAAAGAAATAACTTGAAGAAATTTCCTCCGAGGAGGGAGAAAATTTTCTTGTGGGAGAAGCCTTCATCTTCCCCTCATGAGGGGGAATTTTCTTCCTTTCAAATTCCTTGATGAAGTGAACATCTTTCAAAAGGATTCCTTGATGTTGAATTGATATGTGAAAAACATGCCTGCACTTTCAAATGTGTGTCCCTTGAGTGGACCCCTTTGAAGGGTTCCCAAGGAATCCCTTTGAAACCTCTTCATTCAAATTTTGACTGTCTATGTGAATGTCTTCTTGTCTACTTGTGTGGCTATTTTTTGTTTTCTAACATGTTTTATCTATGGATTAGCATGTTCCTTTGCAGGTGCGCCTGTGAAGCTACTTTCCAATCTAACTTTGTGGAGTCCCCTTGTATAATAATTCCTTCATGAGAGAGTGTCTTGGGGTGCCTTCTTTGTAGGTCTAAGGATCTATGAAGTACTTGCATCCTACGAGATTTTTCCATCATTGGTATGTGGGCCTTTGGTGTACTTTTTTCAACTCTATAGTTCTGAGGATCTACGAAGTCCTTTGTTCGAACCTCCTCAGGAGAGAGTACTTATGGAGTTCTTTTTCTGCCCTACTCTTTCAAATTCACCAAATTGTGGCTTGGTTCCTTGATAGTTCACGTATACATTTCTAAACTCTTTGATCTACTTTACCAAAAATTTGTTGGCACTGATGCTCACTAAAGTGGGGGAAAATGTATAGGAGTGAATTTGTAACCCTCTTGTAAATTTCCCTTTTACATCCCTCCACCTTAGAAAATCAAACCTGACTAAGAAATTCTACATCACCTACCTACCTTGCATCCACTTGGTGCTTATCCTTTGTGTCGATGCAGAAATTTCTATCAGGTACGTGCGTGCAACACACAAACATCTGTGTGGCACACTATCATCCCTAATAGAGTCCTACCTCTAGAATCTATAGGGACATTATGTTCCCCATTGGAGATGAGGCGTAACGCCTCTATGTTGACCAGCCAACTCAAGAACAACTCTTTCCCTCCCATTTTGATCTTCAAATACATCCATTTCATATTCATTCCATCTTCTACAATCTTTAGGACAATCCTACACACTAGTTGTATCTTTTGAGCACCTCTTGAGCAATTTAACATATCTTCTTCACATCTTGCTACACTTTTTTCCACCACTGGAGTTATAACTTGGTGTCCCAAGGGACTGCTTCTTCATTTTTGTGGTAGTGTAGACTTTACCAATCCTCCATCCTCCTCTATGTGCTTGAGGGAACATCAATTGAGAAGGTGATATTATTTCTTGATTTACATAACATAATGTTGTTGTGATTGTTTGGTACTCTTTGTTACTATTTCCTTTATCGCATTTTCTATCTCATGGATTTCCTAGCTATCTATGGAGGTGGAAACATCGAAGCGGGGATTTGACTGAGGAAAAACCCTATATAGTCCCAAAATTTTCCCTCTCTCTACTATGTGTAGGTACGTGTACATGTGGAGCTTGTTGGCGAACTGGACTCTTAGTGAGTTGATATTTGGCATTCTATACTATACTTTCACTTTCTAGCCATATAGATGCCAGTGCCCCATAGAGACGCCAACGCACTGCACTATTGTCCATGACCCATGCTACTGTCCTCAAGAAAAGAGTTGTTTAAAGTATGGTTTGGGTTCCAAAAATAAACTTGTTTAGTCCCATGCAAGCATTCAAATTAGTAGAGTAATAGAAAAACTTAAGAGTGCTCTTCATTCTCTATCCTTGACCTAAGAACTCTTATCCAGTTTTGAGGTAAGTTATGGCATCCCTCCACTCTCATCTCTTTGTGACCTAGAGCTTTGGTGTGGTTGGTCCCCCTATCTTACACATTGAAATACCAACAAAAACATAAAGAAAATTTAGGTACTAGGTCTAAGTGAGGACAAATGGGTCCTAGGTCACTCACCTAGGGCTTACATTCTCCAATGATAAGTGTTATGTTATGGCATTTATGAATGTCAACTTTTCATCTTCAAAAATTGCAATTAACTAGGATTGGATTTGAACTAAAGGGTCCAATTAAGGAAAATTTGTTGGCAACACAAGGGTAGACAACTGAGGGGGGGGTGGTGAATCAGTTATCATAGAAATCCAAAACTTATTCTGAGATTTGATTAATAATCATGAAAGAATAAATCATCAACACATCAGAAACACACATAACACCAAGATTTTTTACGTGGAAACCTTGTTAGGGGAAAAACCACAGTGGAGTTCATTCCACAAGATTATACCCTATTAAAAGTATAGAGAAATATGAATGGGAGTGTGCATGCATTAAAGCACACTGCTTAGAGAAAACTTCTCAATTGCAAAAAGGCTTATAGCCCAAAGGAAGAAACACTGTCTTACAAAAACACTCAGTTTACATTCATAGGGATTTGAACTGACAAAACAACATCTACTAATGCCTAATCATAGTTTTGGTTAAGCACATGAACACTTCTTCACTCTTCTTCACTCTCTACTCTGCCTTCAAATGATTTAGAACATTATTTTCACATACACATATTTGGCATACATCAAATGTTATAAACAATCACTTATATATATCTGCACCAAGAAATTAAATTATTACATGTCAGCTTCAACAAAATAATAAAATGAATACAAACTGTCGGCCCAAATCAATAAAAAATATTAATACAAATCAACCAATTTTGGCCACAACATAGTGAAGACCCAAAATAACAACCTTGAACATGAACCACCTTCAAAAATTATGCCATGAAGATCCACAACACCCTACAAACACCTTGTCAGCCATGAACATGAAAAACATGAGCACGCAATAGAAAATTAACAATCACGAGCATAACGATCAAAAAATTAACAATCACGAGCATAACGATCAATGCAGACGTGTAAGATAGATAGAGAATGATCTAAAAACATCAAAAAACATCATGAATCACCATAGAAGCATCTACAACAACTCAAATAACTAGAATCACAACATCTTCAATCAGCAGCACCAACTAAAGCAATAGAAAAACTATCATAATACAAATCTTCATAACTCAATCAAATCTTCATGCGGATCTCTGAAACTCAACGTGGATAAACTAGATATACTTGAAAAAAACCCTTTAGTCGACAACCTTTGATCATCAACGTACTAAACTCACCAATAGACTGAAGTTCACTTCACCACTGACAACTTGCAACTCATTTCATTTCAATTTTCTCAATATACTTGACATATACAACTTCTAATGCATTAATGCTAATAGTGTTGGCATCAATGACAACCACATATCATCAACACAACCGCAACATCCAACAATCTTCCCCTTTGAAATTGATGGCAACACATGATGTGAAAAACACCATCAATGCAACTATCTCTTAACACTTACTCCCCCTTAGGTTTTGATTCCTTTCTCCTCAAATATTTCACATGACTCTTCTCCCCACATGATTCTTCTCCCTAGAAATTTTTTCACATCACTCTTCTCCCCCTTTGACATCAATGACAAAGATCTCTTTTATACAAACTTTGAACCACATATCTGAACATCTGAACATCTGACTACTCCACCTAAGTAGCAGCCACCACAACATCAATCTGGATCAAGATATGACTATGAAATGCACGAATTGATGCAAAGAAATGCATCTTAGTTCTGATTAGGAGTGGTAATCACTCCTAACTTCCCTCTGAGATACTTAAAAGTATCCTTAAGCAACAGTTTGGTAAAGATGTTTGCAATCTTCTCCTTAGTAGGCACATACTCCAATTTGACTTCCTTTTCACTCACTTTCTCTCTCAAAAAGTGAAACTTGATAGATATATGCTTGGTCTTTGAATGCAGCACCAGATTCTTAGAAATTCTAATTGCACTTGAATTATCATATAATATAGCAATAGGCTCATCATACACAACTCTGATATCTTTCAACATCTACTTCATCCATAATACTTGAGTACAATTGTTAGCAGTAGCAATGCATTCTACCTCTATAGTAGATAATGAAATGGAATTTTGCTTCTTACTTAACCATGAAATCAACTTCTTTCCCAAGAAAAATGTACCACCACTAGTAATTTTTCTATCATTCACATCTCTTGCCCAATCAAAGTAAGATCATCTTCTTTAGGATACCATAGGCCAAATTAACTGTTCCCTTCAAGTATTTGAAAATCATCTTCACAATAGTCACATGAGATTCCTTAGGATCAAATTGAAATCTTGCAACAATACATACAACATTCATGATATCAGGTCTAGTTTGAGTCAAATATAGCAATCCACCAATCATTGATTTGTATCTAGTCTAATTTTTTTTTAGAGAATCATCATCTTGTGTCAATTTACATCCGATCACCATGGGTGTACCAACTAGCTTTGAATCTTCCATACCAAATTTCTTCAGCAATTCTTTCACATACTTGGATTGAGATATAAAGATCCCTTTATCTAACTGAGTAATTTTCAATCCCAAAAAGAATTTCATCTCTCCAATCATAAACATCTCAAACTCACTCTACAACTCATCAACAAAATTCATGCACAAAATATCATCTCCTCCAAAAATGATATCATCAACAAAGACTTCCACAATCAAATCTTTATTATCATCAATCTTGAAATACAGATTACTATCAGTAGTACCTTTGTTAAATCCAAGCTTCAAAAATTATTTTTCCAATCTAGCATACCATGCTCTAGGGGCTTGCTTAAGTCCATACAAAGCTTTCTTCAACCGACAAACCATATCTCCCTAATCAGCTAATTGAAATCCAAGTTGCTCAACATACACTTCTTCTTCCAGTTCACCATTTACAAATGTTGACTTGACATCCATCTAATAAACCTTGTAGATTTTGTAAGCAGCATAAACAAGAAATAATCTTATAGCTTCAATTCTAGAAATAGGGGAAAAAGTTTTTTCAAATTCAATTCCTTCCGTCTGAGAATATCCTTTATACACCAGTCTTGCTTTGTTTCTAACAACTTCACCTTGCTCATTCAGTTTGTTTCTAAATACCCATTTAGTTTCATTTACAGTTTTATCCTTAGGTCTAGGAACAAGAATCCATGTATCATTCTTCTCAATCTACAGTAGCTCTTCTTTCATTGCTTCAACCCA